>NC_059611.1:24908029-24970196 GCF_020424385.1 Procambarus clarkii | reverse complement strand
CACCTGTGTCCTCTGGTCCTGGGGTGTCCCGGGACATGTGTGTGTGTCTCCACCTGTGTCCTCTGGTCCTGGCGTGTCCTGGGACATGTGTGTGTGTCTCCACCTGTGTCCTCTGGTCCTGGCGTGTCCTGGGACATGTGTGTGTGTCTCCACCTGTGTCCTCTGGTCCTGGCGTGTCCTGGGACATGTGTGTGTCTCCACCTGTGTCCTCTGGTCCTGGCGGTGGTACATGGGGTCATGTGTTGTCTCCACCTGTGTCGTCTGGTCCTGGGTGTCCTGGGGGACATGTGTGTGTCTCCACCTGTGTCGTCTGGTCCTGGGTGTCCCGGGTCGTGTGTGTCTCCACCTGTGTCGTCTGGTCCTGGGGGTCCTGGGGACGTCTGTGTCTCCACCTGTGTCGTCTGGTCCTGGGGTGTCCGGGTCGTCTGTGTCTCCACCTGTGTACTCTGGTGCTGGGGTGTCCCGGGTCGTCTGTGTCTCACCTGTGTCCTCTGGTCCTGGTCGTGTCCCGGGTCGTCTGTGTGTCTCCACCTGTGTCCTCTGGTCCTGGCGTGTCCTGGGACATGTGTATGTGTCTCCACCTGTGTCCTCTGGTCCTGGCGTGTCCTGGGACGTGTGTGTCTCCACCTGTGTCCTCTGGTCCTGGGGTGTCCCGGGTCGTCTGTGTCTCCACCTGTGTCCTCTGGTGCTGGGTGTCCCGGGTCGTCTGTGTCTCCACCTGTGTCCTCTGGTCGTGGGGTGTCCCGGGTCGTCTGTGTCTCCACCTGTGTCCTCTGGTCCTGGGGTGTCCCGGGTCGTCTGTGTCTCCACCTGTGTCCTCTGGTCCTGGGTGTCCCGGGTCGTCTGTGTCTCCACCTGTGTCCTCTGGTCCTGGGTGTCCCGGGTCGTCTGTGTCTCCACCTGTGTCCTCTGGTCCTGGGGTGTCCCGGGTCGTCTGTGTCTCTACCTGTGTCCTCTGGTCCTGGGTGTCCCGGGTCGTTTGTGTCTCCACCTGTGTCCTCTGGTGCTGGGTGTCCCGGGTCGTCTGCAGCTGTGACAGGAAGGGACGCAGACGTCATGTCCCCGACACCGGACAACGCTACACCGTCGACGCGGCAGACTGCATCTTTAACACAGTTCCTCCTTAAACACTTCTACTTGCATAACGTCGTTCTCTCTAATGCACAGCTGCTCCTCCGTTTTCTGTCACGTTATGTGGTCGTCTAGTTAGGCTTGTGGCTCATCAGCCTCTGGTGGGTTGTCAAGCCAACCACAATAGTTCACTCACCCACAATGGGTTTATTTTTGTCTACAGTATTCTGCAGTAGTAAAGTCTGTCTATATACACCGAGTATAGTAGAAAATACTTCTTGGTATAGATATACATGTAGGGGCCTGCCCCCCCCCCACACCACACCCCCACATATGTAAGACCAATCCTGGAGTATGCAGCCCCAGCATGGAGCCCGTACCTTGTCAAGCACAAGACGAAACTTGAGAAAGTTCAGAGGTATGCCACTAGGCTAGTTCCAAAACTAAGAGGCATGAGTTACGAAGAAAGGCTCAGAATAAGGCACCTCACGACACTAGAAGACAGAAAAATAAGGGGAGACATGATCACTACCTACAAAATTCCCAGAGGAATTAACAGGGTAGATAAAGATAAACTGTTTTTATCAGTTTTATCAGTTTCCACCTGTTTCCACAGGTGGAAACTGAGCATCCACATGAGCCACAGTGACATTAGAAAGACCCTTTTCAGTGTCAGAGTAGTTAACAGGTGGAATGCATCAGGCAGTGATGTGGTGGAGGCTGACTCCATACACAGTTTATAATGTAGATATGATAGAGCCCAGTAGGCTCAGGAACCTGTACACCAGTTGATTGACATTTGAGAGGCGGGACCAAAGAGCCAGAGCTCAACCCTGCAAGCACAATTAGGTAAGTACACACACTAAGTGATAAGAAAAGAGAGGACACAGAGACAGGGAGGGGGAGTGGCACTCCTAATAAAGCGGAAATGGAAGTTTGAAGACCTGGGAAATCGAGTTACCAATGAGTGCACAAACTTCATACATGGAACTCTGACAGCAGATGGGAGGAAGATTGTGATCTTGATAATCTACAATCCCCCACCAAACAGTAGACGACCCAGGCAGGAGTATGATGACAACAACAAGGCATGTATAGATGAACTGCAGAAGGCAGCAACATTAGTTCACAGAATGAGAGCGAAGCTGCTGGTCATGGGGGACCTAAATCATGGAGAGATAAATTGGGAATCAAGGAATCCCCATGGAGGGGACGAAACGTGGGGAGCAAAGTTAGTAAATGTTATAGACAGGAATTTCCTAACACAACACGTGAAGGAAGACACAAGGGAAAGAGGAGATGCACCGAGCCTATTAGACCTGACTTTCACCCAGAACGTAGAATACATCGAGAATTTGGAGCATGAAATACCTCTAGGGGCCAGCGACCATTGTGTCCTAGTCTTTGACTACATGATGGAACTTAAAATTGTGACCATGGGACAAGAGGTCTGGGAAAGGAGAGTTGACTACAGGAAAGGGGACTACAGGAAAGGGGACTACAGGAGGATAAGGGACTACCTGGGAGAAGTGCAGTGGGAGGAAGAACTTAGAGGAAAAACAGTCCAAGATATGATGGATCTAGTCATACGGAAATGCCAGGAGGCCGAAGAGAAATTTATACCAACAGTAAAGGAAAAAAAGTAGAAGGGAATATAATAACCCATGATTTAATAGACAGTGTCAGGAAGCAACAATGAGCAGCAGGCGGGAGTGGAGGAAGTACAGACGACAAAGGACAGAGGACAACAGGATTAGATGTAACAGAGCTAGGAACGATTACATTAACTTAAGAAGAGAATCGAAAGAAATTATGAGAACGATATTGCGATTAAAACGAAGAAGCAAACGTAAATTACTACACAGCCATATATTAAGAAAAATGTCGGTGAACGACCAAGTGACAAGACTAAGGAAAACAGAGGGGGGGGGGGGGCATATACTGAAAGTTTCAAGGAAATCCATGGAGTGTTCACAACCGAGCCTGAGCAGCTCCCTTGTTAGAAGAGATCACCCTAGATGAAAGACTATCAGATATAGAGGTGACAGCAGAGGAGGTAATGAGAACAGTTGACAACACTGGATGCAACTAAAGCAGTTGGACCAGACAAAGTATCACCGTGGATACTGAAAGAGGCAGCACAGGCCCTCAGCGTGCCTCTGGCAAGGATATTTAGTGAGTCACTTATGTCCAGAAAATTGCCCATTTGCTGGGAGAAGGAATATGTACCGATTTTCAAGAAATGTGATAGAGAGGAGGCACTTAACTAAAGACCTGTATCACTGACAAG
This sequence comes from Procambarus clarkii, assembly GCF_020424385.1. Classification (NCBI taxonomy): domain Eukaryota; kingdom Metazoa; phylum Arthropoda; class Malacostraca; order Decapoda; family Cambaridae; genus Procambarus; species Procambarus clarkii. The sequence continues at coordinate 24,966,835 of NC_059611.1, read as the reverse complement.
CATCCCATGTAAAGTACTTGAAAGAATAATCTGGTTAAGACTAGTTACACACCTGGAGAACATTAGGTTTGTAAACAAACATTAACATGGGTTTTGGAAAGGAAAATCATGCCTAACAAACCTTTTGGAATTCTATCATAAAATAACGAGAATAAGGCAGGACAGAGAAGAATGGGCAGACAGCATATTTCTGAACTGCCAAAAAGCCTTTGATACAGTACCGCACACGAGACTGCTATTCAAACTTGAGAGGCAGGCGGGAGTAAGCGGGAAGGCCCTAGCATGGGTAAGGAACTACCTAACAGGAAAGAGCCAGAGAGTAACGGTAAGGGCGAGAAGTCGGACTGGCGAACAGTAACAAGTGGAGTACCTCAAGGATCGGTGCTGGGACCAGTTCTATTTCTAATATACGTAAATTACATGTTTACAAGAGTAGAATCCTACATGTCGATGTTCGTGGATGACGTGAAGTTAATGAGAAGAGTTGTGACAGATGAGGATTGCAGGATCCTCCAAGAGGACTTGAACAGGTTGCAGAGATGGTTAGAGAAATGGCCTCTGGAGTTCAACTCGAGAAAATGTAAAGTTACGGAAATGGGATTAGGTGATAGGAGACCAAAGGGACAGTACACGATGAAGGGAAACTGTCTACCTGTGACACCTCGAGAAAGAGACCTGGACGTGGATGTAACACCTAATCTAACTCCTGAGGCACATGTAAATAGTATATCGACAGCAGCGTACTCTACACTGGAAAAAGTTAGAACATCATTCAGAAACCTAAGTATGGAGGTGGTACTGTATCGACACCATTGTCGGTGTCGGTGTGTGGAGTGGCAATGTCAGCGCCATCTATGGGTCTGCACTCCAAGTCCCCTAGTATTGGGCGCTATGTAGGCAACCCAACAGCAATCTGTTGGTGGTAGTGGTATCAGCGAATGGCTCCAGTTTCCTGCCCCAGTTAGAAGAGGAGGTGGATGTGGCTGACCTCTGGTGGGTGGCGAATCAAGATCAGCGCCATTTAGGTTGTGGCTACACGTCACAATGTCAAGTCCTCAGTGAACGAATGTTATCCCCAGAGTTACCCAGTGTACAGTCCGTAAGGCTAATGATGTTTTTATGTCCACAGAGGTGACAAAGGCAGGTGATTGAGCTGAGGCGGGAAGTTTGCCTTGGGCATTCAATGAACTCTTAGCTTGGTCCTGCTAGAAGACTACGTAAGCGTCTGTCGATCCGAGAAGTGTGTGTTAGCTGCTGATATACGGTGTTGTTGAAGATCGACGTACCCGGGATTGGCTTCTAAGGATTAAGAAAAACAGTGATGTGTATTTGTGAAGTGCAGCTAGCAAGCTGTTAGAGGCTTCTACCAGGGTGTTCGCTACCCCTGTGTATGGTAGTTTGGTACCCCTGTCAGTGTGTTTCTGAAGCCATCTGCCAGTGAGTACCTGGAGAGCGAAGGAGAGGTGTAGACACATCGTGATACTGTGTGGGGCGGACTGGCCCATGTAGGAGGTGGGCCCATGTAGGAGGTGGACTGGCCCATGTAGGAGGTGGACTGGCCCATGTAGGAGGTGGACTCGCCAGTGTTTGCCAGTGGACAACGTACACTTGGGATGTGAGTTCTCTTGGGCTTGATGAACACTGTCATTGTGTTGTGCCCTGAGTGAAAGAGGCAGTTGTATATAAGTGTAGTAATAAACTATTTATATATGTATATATTTAATGGTGAAGGTGTGAATATATCGGTGAAGGGAATTGTCTTGTTTATCCTCCCTTTATTTATGCATTGCACTGCTGCTTGAAGAAGCAGTTTCTTGAAGGCTTACTACCGACTTGGGGTCGGATATAGCAAAAGAGGTTACACCATCAAGAACCCGGTTACTGACGCATTGTGGCCGTAACAGGAGGAATTTAGGGCGCTTTACACTGCCTACGTGAGTCCAGTCTTAGAGTATGCAGCGCCATCATGGAGCCCCCACCTGAAGAAACACATAAGGAAACCGGAAAAGTTTCAGAAGTTTGCGACGAGGCTCGTCCCAGCGCTACGAGAGATAGGGTATGAAGAGCGCCAGAAGGAACTGAGCCTTACGACACTAGAAAAAAGAAGAGAGAGGGGAGATATGATAGGAACGTATAAAATACTCAGGGGAATTGAGAGTGTGGAAATAGACAAAATGTTCACACGAAATAGTAAGAGAACGAGGGGACATGGGTGGATGCTGGTAACTCAGATGAGTCACAGAGATGTTAGGAAGTTTTCTTTTAGCGTGAGAGAAGTGGGAAAATGGAATGCACTTAAGGAGCAGGTTGTGGAAGCAAATTCTGTTCATAATTTTAAAACAAGATATGTTAGGGAAATGGGACTGGAGTCTTTGCTGTAAAAAGCTGGTGGCTCGAAAGGCGGGATCCAAGAGCCAATGTTCGATCCTGCAGGCACAAATAAATGAGTATACAGACGCACACACACACATCACACACTGAGCCCAGTAGGCTCAGGAATCTGTACATCAGTTGATCAACGGTTGAGAGGCGAGACCAAAGAGCCAGAGCTCAACCCCCGCAAGCACAATTAGGTGAATAGAACTAGGTGAGTACACACACACACACACACACACACACACCACACACACACACACACACACACACACACACACACACACACACACACACACACGCACAAACAGACGGAAAAATACATAATTGGCTAAGCAAACACAAACATCATCTGGCGTAAACAAAACAAGTAAACAGTGGCACATCAGCGTGCGCAAACCACCACACAGACAGAAGAGGACTGTTTGAGGCTTCAACAAGACCTAGACAAACTGAAGGAATGGTTGAACAAATGGTTGTTAGAGTTTAACCCAACCAAATGTAACGTAATGAAGATAGGTGTAGGGAGCAGGAGGCCAGATACACGGTATCATCTGGGAGAGGAAATTCTTCAGGAGTCAGAGAAAGAAAAAGACTTGGGAGTTGATATCACGCCAGACCTGTCTCCTGCAGCACATATCAAGAGGATAACATCAGCGGCATATGCCAGGCTGGCCAACATACGAACGGCATTCAGAAACTTGTGTAAAGAATCATTCAGAACTTTGTATACCACATATGTCAGACCAATCCTGGAGTATGCAGCCCCAGCATGGAGTCCATATGTAGTCAAGGATAAGATTAAACTGGAAAAGGTTTAAAGGTTTGCCACCAGACTAGTACCCGAGCTGAGAGGTATGAGCTACGAGGAGAGACTACGGGAATTAAACCTCACTTCGCTGGAAGACAGAAGAGTTAGGGGGGACATGATTACCACATTCAAGATTCTCAAGGGAATTGATAGGGCAGATAAGGACAGGCTATTTAACACAAGGGGCACACGCACAAGGGGACACGGGTGGAAACTGAGTGCCCAAGTGAGCCACAGAGATATTAGAAAGAACTTTTTTAGTGTCAGAGTGGTTAACAAATGGAATACATTAGGAAGTGATGTGGTGGAGGCTGACTCCATACACAGTTTCAAGTGTAGATATGACAGAGCCCAATAGGCTCAGGAACCTGTACACCTGTTGGTTGACGGTTGAGAGGCGGGACCAAAGAGCCAGAGCTCAACCCCCGCAAACACAACTATGTGAGTACACAACAAACACACTTGGAGCGACACGACAAAACATAAACAAGTCCACAACGCTGTTTTCACTCTGACTACACAGCCACCACACAGCCACCACACAGCCACCACACAGCCACCACACAGCCACCACACAGCCACCTCAGTGCCACCACACAGCCACCACACAGCCACCACACAGCCACCACACAGCCACCTCAGTGCCACCACACAGCCACCACACAGCCACCACACAGCCACCACACAGCCACCACACAGCCACCACACAGCCACCACACAGCCACCACACAGCCACCACACAGCCACCACACAGCCACCTCAGTGCCACCACACAGCCACCACACAGCCACCACACAGCCACCACACAGCCACCACAGTGCCACCACACAGCCACCACACCACCACACAGCCACCACACAGCCACCACAGTGCCACCACACAGCCACCACACAGCCACCACACAGCCACCACACAGCCACCACAGTGCCACCACACAGCCACCACACAGCCACCACAGAGCCACCACACAGCCACCACACAGCCACCACACAGCCACCACACAGCCACCACAGTGCCACCACACAGCCACCACACAGCCACCACACAGCCACCACACAGCCACCACCACAGCCACCACACAGCCACCACACAGCCACCACACAGCCACCACAGTGCCACCACACCACCACACAGCCACCACACAGCCACCACACAGCCACCACACAGCCACCACACAGCCACCACACAGCCACCTCAGTGCCACCACACAGCCACCACACAGCCACCCACCCACACAGCCACCACACACCACACAGCCACCACAGCCACCACACAGCCACCACACAGCCACCTCAGTGCCACCACACCACAGCCACCACACAGCCACCTCACAGCCACCACACAGCCACCACACACTACAGCCACCACACAGCCACCACACAGCCACCACACAGCCACCTCAGTGCCACCACACCACCACACCACACAGCCACCACACAGCCACCACACAGCCACCACACAGCCACCACAGTGCCACCACAGCACCCACACAGCCACCACAGTGCCACCACACAGCCACCACACAGCCACCACACAGCCACCACACAGCCACCTCAGTGCCACCACACAGCCACCACACAGCCACCACACAGCCACCACACAGCCACCACACAGCCACCTCAGTGCCACCACACAGCCACCACACAGCCACCACACAGCCACCTCAGTGCCACCACAGCCACCACACAGCCACCACACAGCCACACACACAGCCACCCACAGTGCCACACACAGCCACCACAGTGCCACCACAGTGCCACCACACAGCCACCACACAGCCACCTCAGTGCCACCACACAGCCACCTCAGTGCCACCACAGTGCCACCACACAGCCACCACACAGCCACCTCAGTGCCACCACAGTGCCACCACACAGCCACCACACAGCCACCACACAGCCACCACAGTGCCACCACAGTGCCACCACACAGCCACCACACACAGCCACCACACAGCCACCACAGTGCCACCACACAGCCACCACACAGCCACCACAGTGCCACCACACAGCCACCACACAGCCACCACACAGCACCTCAGTGCCACCACAGTGCCACCACACAGCCACCACACAGCCACCACAGTGCCACCACACAGCCACCACAGTGCCACACAGCCACCACAGTGCCACCACACACCACAGTGCCACCACACAGCCACCACACAGCCACCTCAGTGCCACCACACAGCCACCACACAGCCACCACACAGCCACCTCAGTGCCACCACACAGCCACCACACAGCCACCACAGTGCCACCACACAGCCACCACAGTGCCACCACACAGCCACCTCAGTGCCACCACACAGCCACCACACAGCCACCACACAGCCACCACACAGCCACCACACAGCCACCACACAGCCACCACAGTGCCACCACAGTGCCACCACACAGCCACCACAGTGCCACCACACAGCCACCACAGTGCCACCACACAGCCACCACACAGCCACCACAGTGCCACCACACAGCCACCACAGTGCCACCACAGTGCCACCACAGTGCACCACAGTGCCACCACACAGCCACCACAGTGCCACCACACAGCCACCACAGTGCCACACAGTGCCACCACACAGCCACCACAGTGCCACCACAGTGCCACCACACAGCCACCACAGTGCCACCACAGTGCCACCACACAGCCACCCACACAGTGCAGTGCCACCACACAGCCACCACACAGCCACCACAGTGCCACCACACAGCCACCACACAGCCACCTCAGTGCCACCACACAGCCACCACACAGCCACCACAGTGCCACCACACAGCAGCCACCACACAGCCACCTCAGTGCCACCACACAGCCACCACACAGCCACCTCAGTGCCACCACACAGCCACCACACAGCCACCTCAGTGCCACCTCAGTGCCACCACACAGCCACCACACAGCCAACACACAGCCACCTCAGTGCCACCACACAGCCACCACACAGCCAACACACAGCCACCTCAGTGCCACCACACAGCCACCACACAGCCACCTCAGTGCCACCACACAGCCACCACACAGCCACCTCAGTGCCACCTCAGTGCCACCACACAGCCACCACACAGCCACCACACAACCACCTCAGTGCCACCACACAGCCACCACACAGCCACCACAGTGCCACCACACAGCCACCACACAGCCACCACAGTGCCACCTCAGTGCCACCACACAGCCACCACACAGCCACCACACAGCCACCTCAGTGCCACCACACAGCCACCACACAGCCACCACACAGCCACCTCAGTGCCACCTCAGTGCCACCACACAGCCACCTCAGTGCCACCCAGAGCACAGTGCCACCACACAGCCACCACAGTGCCACCACAGTGCCACCACAGTGCCACCACACAGCCACCACACAGCCACAGTGCCACCACACAGCCACCCACACAGCCACACCTCCACCACAGTGCCACCACACAGCCACCACAGTGCCACCACACAGCCACCACACAGCCACCACACAGCCACCTCAGTGCCACCTCAGTGCCACCACACAGCCACCTCAGTGCCACCACACAGCCACCACACAGCCACCTCAGTGCCACCACACAGCCACCTCAGTGCCACCACACAGCCACCTCAGTGCCACCACACAGCCACCACAGTGCCACCACAGTGCCACCACACAGCCACCACACAGCCACCACACAGCCACCTCAGTGCCACCTCAGTGCCACCACACAGCCACCTCAGTGCCACCACAGTGCCACCACACAGCCACCACACAGCCACCTCAGTGCCACCTCAGTGCCACCACACAGCCACCTCAGTGCCACCACACAGCCACCTCAGTGCCACCACAGCCACCACAGTGCCACCACACAGCCACCACACAGCCACCACACAGCCACCACACAGCCACCTCAGTGCCACCACACAGCCACCACACAGCCACCACACAGCCACCTCAGTGCCACCACACAGCCACCACACAGCCACCACACAGCCACCTCAGTGCCACCACACAGCCACCACACAGCCACCTCAGTGCCACCACACAGCCACCACACAGCCACCTCAGTGCCACCACACAGCCACCACACAGCCACCTCAGTGCCACCACACAGCCACCACACAGCCACCACACAGCCACCTCAGTGCCACCACACAGCCACCTCAGTGCCACCTCAGTGCCACCACACAGCCACCACACAGCCACCTCAGTGCCACCTCAGTGCCACCACACAGCCACCACACATCCAACACACAGCCACCTCAGTGCCACCACACAGCCACCACACAGCCACCTCAGTGCCACCTCAGTGCCACCACACAGCCACCACACAGCCAACACACAGCCACCTCAGTGCCACCACACAGCCACCACACAGCCACCACACAGCCACCTCAGTGGCACCTCAGTGCCACCACACAGCCACCTCAGTGCCACCACAGTGCCACCACACAGCCACCACAGTGCCACCACAGTGCCACCACACAGCAACCACAGTGCCACCACAGTGCCACCACACAGCCACCACACAGCCACCACACAGCCACCACACAGCCACCACAGTGCCACCACACAGCCACCACACAGCCACCACACAGCCACCTCAGTGCCACCTCAGTGCCACCTCAGTGCCACCACACAGCCACCACACAGCCACCACACAGACACCTCAGTGCCACCACACAGCCACCTCAGTGCCACCACACAGCCACCACAGTGCCACCACAGTGCCACCACACAGCCACCACACAGCCACCACACAGCCACCTCAGTGCATCCTCAGTGCCACCACACAGCCACCTCAGTGCCACCACACAGCCACCACACAGCCACCTCAGTGCCACCTCAGTGCCACCACACAGCCACCTCAGTGCCACCACACAGCCACCTCAGTGCCACCACACAGCCACCAAAGTGCCACCACAGTGCCACCACACAGCCACCACACAGCCACCACACAGCCACCTCAGTGCCACCTCAGTGCCACCACACAGCCACCTCAGTGCGACCACACAGCCACCTCAGTGCCACCATACAGCGACCACAGTGCCACCACAGCCACCACACAGGCACCACAGTGCCACCACACAGCCACCACAGTGCCACCACACAGCCACCACAGTGCCACCACAGTGCCACTACACAGCCACCTCAGTGCCACCACACAACCACCACAGTGCCACCACAGTGCCACCACACAGCCACCACACAGCCACCTCAGTGCCACCACACAGCCACCACAGTGCCACCACAGCCACCACAGTGCCACCACACAGCCACCACACAGCATTAACAGTGCCACCACAGTGCCACCACACAGCCACCACACAGCCACCACAGTGCCACCACACAGCCATAACAGGGCCACCACACAACCACCACACAGCTACCACAGTGCCACCACACAGCCACCACAGTGCCACCACACAGCCACCGCAGTGCCACCACAGTGCCATAATAGTGCCACCACACAGCCACCAAAGTGCCACACAACCACCACACAGCCACCACGCAGCCACCACACAGCCACCACAGTGCCACCACACAGCCACCACACAGCCACCACAGTGCCACCACACAGCCACCACACAGCCACCACACAGCCACCACAGTGCAACCACACAGCCACCACAGTGCCACCACAGTGCCACCACACAGCCACCACAGTGCCACCCCACAGCCACCACAGTGCCACCCCACAGCCACCACAGTGCCACCAAACAGCCATCCACACAGCCACCACACAGCCACCACACAGCCACCACAGTGCCACCACACAGCCATAAAAGGGCCACCACACAGCCACCAAAGTGCCACCACACAGCCACCACACAGCCACCACAGTGCCACCACACAGCTAAAACAGGGCCACCACACAGCCACCACAGTGCCACCACACAGTTACCACAGTGCCACCACACAGCCACCACATTGCCACCACAGTGCCACCACACAGCAATTACAGTGCCACCACACAGCAATTACAGTGCCACCACAGTGCCACCACAGAGCAACTACACAGCCACCACAGTGCCACCACAGTGCCACTACACAGCCACAGCAGTGCCACCACACAGCCACCACAGTGCCCACACAGTGCCACCATACAGTAACCACAGTGCCACCACACAGCCACCACAGAGCCATCACACAGCCACCACAGAGCCCCCACACAGCCACCACACAGCCACCACACAGCCACCACAGTGCCACCACAAAGCCACCACAGTGCCACCACACAGCCATCCACAGTGCCACCACAGTGCCACCACACAGCCACCACAGTGCCACCACACAGTCACCACAGTGCCACCACACAGCCACTACAGTTCCACCAAACAGCCACCACAGTGCCACCACACAGCCACCACAGTGCCACCACACAGCCACCACAGTGCCACCACAGTGCCACAACACACCCACCACACAGCAACCACAGTGCCACCACAGTGCGACCACACAGCCACCACAGTGCCAAAACACAGCCACCACAGTGCCACCACACAGCCACCACAGTGCCACCACAATGCCACCACAGTGCCACCACACAGCCACCACAGTGCCACCACACAGCCACTACAGTAACACCACACAGCCACTACAATGCCACCACACAGCCACCACAGTGCCACCACAGTGCCACTAAAGTACCACTAAAGTGCCACCACAATGCCACTAAAGTGGCACCACAGAGCAACCACACAGCCACCACAGTGCCACCACAGAGCCACCACAGTGCCACTACAGTGCTACCACAGTGCCACCACACTGCCACCATAGCCACTACAGTGCCACCACAGAGCCACCACAGTGCCACCACACAGCCACCACAGTGCCACCACACAGCCACCACTGTGCCACCACAGTGCCACCACACAGCCACCACACAGCCACCACAGTGCCACCACACAGCCACCACAGTGCCACCACACAGCCACCACAGTGCCACCACACAGCCACCACAGTGCCACCACACAGCCACCACAGTGCCACCACACAGCCACCACAGTGCCACCACACAGCAATTACAGAGCCACCACACAGCCACCACAGTGCCACCACACAGCCACGACAGTGCCACCACACAGCCACCACACAGCCACCACAGTGCCACCACACAGCCACCACAGTGCCACCACACAGCCACCACACAACCACCACAGTGCCACCACAGTGCCACCACACAGCCACCACAGTGCCACCACTCAGCCACCACAGTGCCACCACACAGCCACCACACAGCCACCACAGTGCCACCACAGTGCCACCACAGTGCCACCACAGTGCCACCACACAGCCACCACAGTGCCACCACACAGCCACCACAGTGCCACCACACAGCCACCACAGTGGCACCACACAGCCACCACTGTGCCACCACACAGCCACCACAGTGCCACCACACAGCCACCACAGTGCCACCACGCAGCCACCACAGTGCCACCACACAGCCACCACACAGCCACCACAGTGCCACCACACAGCCACTACAGTGCCACCACACAGCCATTACAGAGCCACCACAGTGCCACCACAGTACCACCACACAGCCACCACAGTGCCACCACAGTGCCACCACACAGCCACCACAGTGCCATCACACAGCCACCACAGTGCCACCACAGTGCCACCACACAGCCACCACAGTGCCACCACACAGCCACCACACAGCCACCACACAGCCACCACAGTGCCACCACACAGCCACCACAGTGCCACCACACAGCCACCACAGTGCCACCACACAGCCACCACAGTGCCACCACACAGCCACCACAGTGCCACCACAGCCACCACCACACAGCCACCACAGTGCCACCACACAGCCACCACAGTGCCACCACACAGCCACCACAGTGCCACCACACAGCCACCACAGTGCCACCACACAGCCACCACACCAGTGCCACCACACCAGCCACCACAGTGCCACCACACAGCCACCACAGTGCCACCAGAGTTCCACCACACAGCCACCACAGAGCCACCACAGTGCCACCACAGTGCCACCACACAGCCACCACACAGCCACCACAGAGCCACCACAGAGCCACCACAGACCCAGAGCCCACAGAGCCACCACAGAGCCACCACAGTGCCACCACAGAGCCACCACAGTGCCACCACAGAGCCACCACAGAGCCACCACAGTGCCACCACAGAGCCCCACAGAGCCACCACAGTGTCACCACAGTGCCACCACAGTGCCACCACAGAGCCACCACAGTGCCACCACACAGCCACCACAGAGCCACCACATAGCCACCAACAGAGCCACCAGTCACCTACCACAGAGCCACCACACAGCCACCACAGTGCCACCACAGAGCCACCAGTCCAGAGCCACCACAGAGCCACCAAAGAGCCACCACACAGCCACCACAGACAGCCACCACAGAGCCACCACAGTGCCACTACAGTCCCACCACAGAGCCACCACAGAGCCACCACAGAGCCACCACAGAGCCACCACAGTGCCACCACAGAGCCACCACACAGCCACCACAGAGCACCACAGTGCCACCACAGTGCCACCACACAGCCACCACAGAGCCACCACCACAGAGCCACCACAGAGCCACCACACAGCCACCACAGTGCCACCACAGAGCCACCACAGTGCCACCACACAGCCACCACAGTGCCACCACAGAGCCACCACCCCCACAGAGCCACCACAGTGCCACCACACAGCCACCACAGTGCCACCACACAGCCACCACAGTGCCACCACACAGCCACCACAGTGCCACCACACAGCCACCACAGTGCCACCACACAGCCACCACAGTGCCACCAGAGTTCCACCACAGAGCCACCACAGAGCCACCACAGTGCCACCACAGAGCCACCACACAGCCACCACAGCCACCACACAGCCACCACAGAGCCACCAAACACCTACCACAGAGCCACCACAGAGCCACCACAGTGCCACCACAGAGCCACCACAGTGCCACCACAGAGCCACCACAGAGCCACCACAGAGCCACCACAGTGCCACCACAGAGCCCCCACAGAGCCACCACAGTGACACCACAGAGCCACCACAGTGCCACCACAGAGCCACCACAGTGACACCACACAGCCACCACAGAGCCACCACATAGCCACCAAAGAGCCACCAAACACCTACCACAGAGCCACCACAGAGCCACCACAGAGCCACCACAGTGCCACCACAGAGCCACCACAGAGCCACCACACAGCCACCAAAGAGCCACCAAACACCTACCACAGAGCCACCACAGAGCCACCACAGTGCCACCACACAGCCACCACAGAGCCACCACAGAGCCACCACAGAGCCACCACAGTGCCACCACACAGCCACCACACAGCCACCTCAGAGCCACCACAGTGCCACCACACAGCCACCACAGAGCCACCACAGAGCCACCACAGAGCCACCACACAGCCACCACAGTGCCACCACACAGCCACCACAGTGCCACCACACAGCCACCACAGTGCCACCACACAGCCACCACAGTGCCACCACACAGCCACCACAGTGCCACCACACAGCCACCACACAGCCACCACACAGCCACCACAGTGCCACCACACAGCCACCACAGTGCCACCACACAGCCACCACAGTGCCACCACACAGCCACCACAGTGCCACCACACAGCCACCACAGTGCCACCACACAGCCACCACAGTGCCACCACACAGCCACTACAGTGCCACCACCCAGCCATTAGACAGAGCCACCACAGTGCCACCACAGTGCCACCACAGTGCCACCACACAGCCACCACAGTGCCACCAGAGTTCCACCACACAGCCACCACAGAGCCACCACAGTGCCACCACAGTGCCACCACACAGCCACCACACAGCCACCACACAGCTACCACAGAGCCACCAAACACCTACCACAGAGCCACCACAGAGCCACCACAGTGCCACCACAGAGCCACCACAGTGCCACCACAGAGCCACCACAGAGGTACCACAGTGCCACCACAGAGCCCCCACAGAGCCACCACAGTGTCACCACAGTGCCACCACAGTGCCACCACAGAGCCACCACAGTGACACCACACAGCCACCACAGAGCCACCACATAGCCACCAAAGAGCCACCAAACACCTACCACAGAGCCACCACAGAGCCACCACAGTGCCACCACAGAGCCACCACAGAGCCACCACACAGCCACCAAAGAGCCACCAAACACCTACCACAGAGCCACCACAGAGCCACCACAGTGCCACTACAGAGCCACCACAGAGCCACCACAGAGCCACCACAGAGCCACCACAGAGCCACCACAGTGCCACCACACAGCCACCACACAGCCACCTCAGAGCCACCACAGTGCCACCACAGAGCCACCACAGAGCCACCACACAGCCACCAAAGAGCCACCAAACACCTACCACAGAGCCACCACAGAGCCACCACAGTGCCACTACAGAGCCACCACAGAGCCACCACAGAGCCACCACAGAGCCACCACAGAGCCACCACAGTGCCACCACACAGCCACCACACAGCCACCTCAGAGCCACCACAGTGCCACCACACAGCCACCACAGCCACACCCACACAGCCACCACAGAGCCACCACACAGCCACCACACAGCCACCACACAGCCACCACAGTGCCACCACACAGCCACCACAGTGCCACCACAGAGCAGCCACCACAGTGCCACCACACAGCCACCACAGTGCCACCACACAGCCACCACAGTGCCAGCCACCACACAGCCACCACAGTGCCACCACACAGCCACCACAGTGCCACCACACAGCCACCACAGTGCCACCACACAGCCACCACAGTGCCACCACACAGCCACCACAGTGCCACCAGAGTTCCACCACACAGCCACCACAGAGCCACCACAGTGCCACCACAGAGCCACCACACAGCCACCACACAGCCACCACACAGCTACCACAGAGCCACCAAACACCTACCACAGAGCCACCACAGAGCCACCACAGTGCCACCACAGAGCCACCACAGTGCCACCACAGAGCCACCACAGAGCCACCACAGAGGTACCACAGTGCCACCACAGAGCCCCCACAGAGCCACCACAGTGTCACCACAGTGCCACCACAGTGCCACCACAGAGCCACCACAGTGACACCACACAGCCACCACAGAGCCACCACATAGCCACCAAAGAGCCACCAAACACCTACCACAGAGCCACCACAGAGCCACCACAGAGCCACCACAGTGCCACCACAGAGCCACCACAGAGCCACCACACAGCCACCAAAGAGCCACCAAACACCTACCACAGAGCCACCACAGAGCCACCACAGTGCCACTACAGAGCCACCACAGAGCCACCACAGAGCCACCACAGAGCCACCACAGTGCCACCACACAGCCACCACACAGCCACCTCAGAGCCACCACAGTGCCACCACACAGCCACCACAGAGCCACCACACAGCCACCACAGAGCCACCACACAGCCACCACACAGCCACCACACAGCCACCACAGTGCCACCACACAGCCACCACAGTGCCACCACACAGCCACCACAGTGCCACCACACAGCCACCACACAGCCACCACAGTGCCACCACACAGCCACCATAGTGGCACCACACAGCTACCACTGTGCCACCACACAGCCACCACAGTGCCACCACACAGCCACCACAGTGCCACCACACAGCCACCACACAGCCACCACAGTGCCACCACACAGCCACTACAGTGCCACCACCCAGCCATTACAGAGCCACCACAGTGCCACCACAGTACCACCACACAGCCACCACAGTGCCACCACACAGCCACCACAGAGCCACCACAGAGCCACCACAGTGCCACCACACAGCCACCACACAGCCACCACAGTGCCACCACACAGCCACCACAGTGCCACCACACAGCCACCACAGTGCCACCACACAGCCACCACAGTGCCACCACACAGCCACCACAGTGCCACCACACTTCCACCACACAGCCACCACACAGCCACCACAGTGCCACCACACAGCCACCACAGTGCCACCACACAGCCACCACAGTGCCACCACACAGCCACCACAGTGCCACCACACAGCCACCACAGTGCTACCACAGTTCCACCACACAGCCACCACAGAGCCACCACAGTGCCACCACAGTGCCACCACACAGCCACCACACAGCCACCACAGAGCCACCAAACACCTACCACAGAGCCACCACAGAGCCACCACAGTGCCACCACAGAGCCACCACAGTGCCACCACAGAGCCACCACAGAGCCACCACAGAGGTACCACAGTGCCACCACAGAGCCCCCACAGAGCCACCACAGTGTCACCACAGTGCCACCACAGTGCCACCACAGAGCCACCACAGAGCCACCACACAGCCACCACAGAGCCACCACATAGCCACCAAAGAGCCACCAAACACCTACCACAGAGCCACCACAGAGCCACCACAGTGCCACCACAGAGCCACCACAGAGCCACCACACAGCCACCAAAGAGCCACCAAACACCTACCACAGAGCCACCACAGAGCCACCACAGAGCCACCACAGAGCCACCACAGAGCCACCACAGAGCCACCACAGAGCCACCACAGTGCCACCACACAGCCACCACACAGCCACCACAGAGCCACCACAGTGACACCACACAGCCACCACAGAGCCACCACACAGCCACCACAGAGCCACCACACAGCCACCACAGTGCCACCACACAGCCACCACAGAGCCACCACAGAGCCACCACAGTGCCACCACACAGCCACCACAGAGCCACCACAGGGCCACCACAGTGCCATCACACAGCCACTACAGAGCCACCACAGTGCCACCACACAGCCACCACAGTGCCACCACACAGCCACCACAGAGCCACCACAGAGCCACCACAGTGCCACCACAGAGCCACCACACAGCCACCACAGAGCCACCACAGTGCCACCACACAGCCACCACAGAGCCACCACAGTGCCACCACAGTGCCACCACAGAGCCACCACAGACAAGGGAGCAGACTGCACGTGGGTTATCAGAAATCTTCTCCAGCCTCACTGTCTGCTCATTATCATGTTCCCCTCACAACCCCCTCACAACCCCCTCACAACCCCCTCACAACCCCCTCACAACCCCCCTCACAACCCCCCTCACAACCCCCCTCACAACCCCCTCACAACCCCCTCACAATCCCCCTCACAACCCCCTCACAACCCCCTCACAACACCCTCACAACCCCCTCACAACTCCCTCACAACCCCCTCACAACCCCCTCACAACCCCCTCACAACCCTCCCTCTCCGGTAGCCGGGGAATATCTCTGGTAGCCGGGGAATATCTCTGGTAGCCGGGGAATATCTCTGGTAGCCAGGGACTATCTCTGGTAGCCAGGGACTATCTCTGGTAGCCGGGGACTATCTCTGGTAGCCAGGGACTATCTCTGGTAGGCAGGGACTATCTCTGGTAGCCAGGGACTAGCTCTGGTAGCAATGGACTATCTCTGGTAGCCGGGGACTATCTCTGGTAGCCGGGGACTATCTCTGGTAGCCAGGGACTATCTCTGGTAGCCGGGGACTATCTCTGGTAGCCAGGGACTATCTCTGGTAGCCAGGGACTATCTCTGGTAGCCAGGGACTATCTCTGGTAGCCAGGGACTATCTCTGGTAGCCAGGGACTATCTCTGGTAGCCAGGGACTATCTCTGGTAGCCAGGGACTATCTCTGGTAGCCAGGGACTATCTCTGGTAGCCAGGGACTATCTCTGGTAGCCAGGGACTATCTCTGGTAGCCAGGGACTATGGTAGCCAGGGACTATGGTAGCCAGGGACTATGGTAGCCAGGGACTATCTCTGGTAGCCAGGGACTATCTCTGGTAGCCAGGGACTATCTCTGGTAGCCAGGGACTATCTCTGGTAGCCAGGGACTATCTCTGGTAGCCAGGGACTATCTCTGGTAGCCAGGGACTATCTCTGGTAGCCAGGGACTATCTCTGGTAGCCAGGGACTATCTCTGGTAGCCAGGGACTATCTCTGGTAGCCAGGGACTATCTCTGGTAGCCAGGGACTATCTCTGGTAGCCAGGGACTATCTCTGGTAGCCAGGGACTATCTCTGGTAGCCAGGGACTATCTCTGGTAGCCAGGGACTATCTCTGGTAGCCAGGGACTATCTCTGGTAGCCAGGGACTATCTCTGGTAGCCAGGGACTATCTCTGGTAGCCAGGGACTATCTCTGGTAGCCAGGGACTATCTCTGGTAGCCAGGGACTATCTCTGGTAGCCAGGGACTATCTCTGGTAGCCAGGGACTATCTCTGGTAGCCAGGGACTATCTCTGGTAGCCAGGGACTATCTCTGGTAGCCAGGGACTATCTCTGGTAGCAAGGGACTATCTCTGGTAGCCAGGGACTATCTCTGGTAGCCAGGGACTATCTCTGGTAGCCAGGGACTATCTCTGGTAGCCAGGGACTATCTCTGGTAGGCAGGGACTATCTCTGGTAGCCAGGGACTATCTCTGGTAGCCAGGGACTATCTCTGGGGCCTTCTATATCACCAACAGGTGATGGGGAAGGAACTCCCCATCACCAGCAGGCCTTACCCACCACCAGCAGGTGATGGGGAAGAAACTCCCCATCACCAGCAGGTGATGGGGAAGGAACTCACCATCACCAGCAGGTCTTACCCACCACCAGCAGGTGATGGGGAAGGAACTCCCCATCACCAACAAATTGGCAGGAAATAAGGGAGGTGAAGTCTCAGTTGACCAGGAAATTGACCCCCACCGTGCACAGTACTGTGCGTGTCTGGCTTCACGGTGCTCAGTACCGTGCGTGTCTGGCGCCACCGTGCACAGTACTGTGCGTGTCTGGCTTCACGGTGCTCAGTACCGTGCGTGTCTGGCGCCACCGTGCACAGTACTGTGCGTGTCTGGCGTCACCGTGCACAGTACAGTGCGTGTCTGGCGTCACCGTGCACAGTACAGTGCGAGTCTGGCGTCACCGTGCACAGTACTGTGCGTGTCTGGCGTCACCGTGCACAGTACTGTGCGTGTCTGGCGTCACCGTGCACAGTACTGTGCGTGTCTGGCGTCACCGTGCACAGTACAGTGCGTGTCTGGCGTCACCGTGCACAGTACAGTGCGAGTCTGGCGTCACCGTGCACAGTACAGTGCGTGTCTGGCGTCACCGTGCACAGTACAGTGCGTGTCTGGCGCCACCGTGCACAGTACCGTGCGTGTCTGGCGTCACCGTACACAGTACAGTGCGTGTCTGGCGCCACCGTGCACAGTACAGTGCGTGTCTGGCGTCACCGTGTACAGTACAGTGCGTGTCTGGCGTCACCGTGCACAGTACAGTGCGTGTCTGGCGTCACCGTGCATAGTACAGTGCGTGTCTGGCGTCACCGTGCACAGTACAGTGCGAGGCTGGCGTCACCGTGCACAGTACAGTGCGTGTCTGGCGTCACCGTGAACAGTACAGTGCGTGTCTGGCGTCACCGTGCACAGTACAGTGCGTGTCTGGCGTCACCGTGCACAGTACTGTGCGTGTCTGGCGTCACAATGCACAGTACAGTGCGTGTCTGGCGTCACCGTACACAGTACAGTGCGTGTCTGGCGTCACCGTGCACAGTACAGTGCGTGTCTGGCGTCACCGTGCACAGTACAGTGCGTGTCTGGCGTCACCGTGCACAGTACAGTGCGTGTCTGGCGTCACCGTGTACAGTACTGTGCGTGTCTGGCTTCACGGTGCACAGTACCGTGCGTGTCTGGCGTCACCGTGCACAGTACCGTGCGTTACTGGCTTCACGGTGCTCAGTACCGTGCGTGTCTGGCTTCACGGTGCACAGTACCGTGCGTTACTGGCTTCACGGTGCTCAGTACCGTTCGTGTCAGGCTTCACGGTGCTCAGTACCGTGCGTGTCTGGCTTCACGGTGCACAGTACCGTGCGTGTCTGGCGTCACCGTGCACAGTACCGTGCGTGTCTGGCTTCACGGTGCACAGTACCGTGCGTGTCAGGCTTCACGGTGCACAGTACCGTGCGTGTCAGGCTTCACGGTGCACAGTACCGTCAGGCTTCATCGCCAGATGTATGAGGAAAGCTTCGCCGGCACAATACACACCTCACACACTCCTCTCCTGAGCACCTCATAAATTCTCTGCTGAAAAAGCAGAGAATGGCGGTGATGGGGTGGCTTTGGTGGTGGACCATGAGCACAGCTACACCTCTGGTCCACCAACACAGCTACACCTCTGGTCCACTAACACAGCTACACCTCTGGTCCACTAACACAGCTACACCTCTGGTCCACTAACACAGCTACACCTCTGGTCCACCAACACAGCTACACCTCTGGTCCACCAACACAGCTACACCTCTGGTCCACCAACACAGCTACACCTCTGCTCCACCAACACAGCTACACCTCTGGTCCATCAACACAGCTACACCTCTGGTCCACCAACACAGCTAAACCTCACGTCCACCACCACAGCTACACCTCTGGTCCATCAACACAGCTACACCTCTGCTCCACTAACACAGCTACACCTCTGGTCCACCAACACAGCTACACCTCTGGTCCACTAACACAGCTACACCTCTGGTCCGCCAACACAGCTACACCTCTAGTCCACTAACACAGCAACACCTCTGGTCCACTAACACAGCAACACCTCTGGTCCATCAACACAGCTAAACCTCACGTCCACCACCACAGCTACACCTCTGGTCCACCATCACAGCTACATCTCTGGTCCACTAACACAGCTACACCTCTGGTCCACCAACACAGCTACACCTCTGCTCCACCAACACAGCTACACCTCTGGTCCATCAACACAGCTACACCTCTGGTTCACCAATACAGCTACACCTCTGGTCCACTAACACAGCTACACCTCTGGTCCACTAACACAGCTACACCTCTGGTCACCAACACAGCAACACCTCTGGTCCACTAACACAGCAACGCCTCTGGTCCACTAACACAGCAACACCTCTGGACCATCAACACAGCTACAGCTCTGGTCCACTAACACAGCTACACCTCTGGACCATCGACACAGCTACACCTCTGGTCCACCAACACAGCTACACCTCTGGTCCACCAACACAGCTACACCTCTGGTCCACTAACAAAGCTACACCTCTGGTCCACTAACACAGCTACACCTCTGGTCCACTAACACAGCTACACCTCTGGTCCACTAACACAGCTACAGCTCTGGTCCACTAACACAGCTACACCTCTGGTCCACTAACACAGCTACAACTCTGGACCACCAACACAGCTACAACTCTGGACCACCAACACAGCTACACCTCTGGACCATCGACACAGCTACACCTCTGGACCAACAACACAGCTACACCTCTGGACCAACAACACAGCTACACCTCTGGTCCACTAACACAGCTACACCTCTGGTCCACTAACACAGCTACAACTCTGGACCACCAACACAGCTACAACTCTGGACCACCAACACAGCTACACCTCTGGACCATCAACACAGCTACAGCTCTGGTCCACTAACACAGCTACACCTCTGGACCATCGACACAGCTACACCTCTGGACCAACAACACAGCTACACCTCTGGTCCACTAACACAGCTACACCTCTGGTCCACTAACACAGCTACAACTCTGGACCACCAACACAGCTACACCTCTGGACCATCAACACAGCTACAGCTCTGGTCCACTAACACAGCTACACCTCTGGACCATCGACACAGCTACACCTCTGGTCCACCAACACAGCTACACCTCTGGTCCACCAACACAGCTACACCTCTGGTCCACTAACACAGCTACACCTCTGGTCCACTAACACAGCTACACCTCTGGACCATCGACACAGCTACACCTCTGGACCATCAACACAGCTACACTTCTGGACCATCAACACAGCTACACCTCTGGACCATCAACACAGCTACAGCTGTGGACCATCGACACAGCTACAGCTCTGGTCCACTAACACAGCTACAGCCTACAGTTAAGCACCACACACCTGCAGCTACACAGACAACACCACAGTTAAGCTCCACACACTTGCAGCTACACAGGCAACACCACAGTTAAGCTCCACACACCTGCAGCTACACAGACAACACCACAGTTAAGCTCAACACACCTGCAGCTACACAGACAACACCACAGTTAAGCTCCACACCTGTAGCTACACAGACAACACCACAGTTAAGCTCCACACCTGCAGCTACACAGACAACACCAAAGTTAAGCTACACACACCTGCAGCTACACAGACAATACCACAGTTAAGCTCCACACACCTGCAGCTACACAGACAACACCACAGTTAAGCTCCACACACCTGCAGCAGCACAGACAACACCACAGTTTAGCTTCAGACACCTGCAGCTACAGAGACAACACCACAGTTAAGCTCCACACACCTGCAGCTACAGAGACAACACCACAGTTAAGCTCCACACACCTGCAGCTACACAGACAACACCACAGTAAACTCGACACACCTGCAGCTACAGAGACAACGCCACAGTTAAGGTCCACACACCTGCAGCTACAGAGACAACACCACAGTTAAGCTCCACACACCTGCAGCTACACAGACAACACCACAGTTAAGCTCCACACACCTGCAGCTACACATACAACACCACAGTTAAGCTCCACACACCTGCAGCAGCACAGACAACACCACAGTTAAGCTCCACACACCTGCAGCTACAGAGACAACTCCACAGGTAAGCACCACACACCTGCAGCTACACAGACAACACCACAGTTAAGCTCCACACACCTGCAGCTACACAGACAACACCACAGTTAAGCTCCACACACCTGCAGCTACACAGACAACACCACAGTTAAGCTCCACACACCTGCAGCTGCACAGATAACACCGTTAAGCTCCACACACCTGCAGCTACACAGACAACACAGTTAAGCTCCACACACCTGCAGCTACACAGACAACACAGTTAAGCTCCACACACCTGCAGCAGCACAGACAACACCACAGTTAAGCTCCACACACCTGCAGCTACAGAGACAACTCCACAGGTAAGCACCACACACCTGCAGCTACACAGACAACACCACAGTTAAGCTCCACACACCTGCAGCTACACAGACAACACCACAGTTAAGCTCCACACACCTGCAGCTACACAGACAACACCACAGTTAAGCTCCACACACCTGCAGCTGCACAGATAACACCGTTAAGCTCCACACACCTGCAGCTACACAGACAACACAGTTAAGCTCCACACACCTGCAGCTACACAGACAACACAGTTAAGCTCCACACACCTGCAGCTACACAGACAACACAGTTAATCTCCACACACCTGCAGCTACACAGACAACACCACAGTTAAGCTCCACACACCTGCAGCTACACAGACAACACCACAGTTAAGCTCCACACACCTGCAGCTACACAGACAACACCGTTAAGCTCCACACACCTGCAGCTACACAGACAACACAGTTAAGCTCCACACACCTGCAGCTACACAGACAACACAGTTAAGCTCCACACACCTGCAGCAACTGAGTGTCGACATACTTGGGTGACAAAATCGAACAAAGAAGTGTAGTGCCATAAGGAGTGTGTGGTGCTCACCCCACAGTGTGGTGCTCACCCCACAGTGTGGTGCTCACCCCACAGTGTGGTGCTCACCCCACAGTGTGGTGCTCACCCCACAGTGTGGTGCTCACCCCACAGTGTGGTGCTCACCCCACAGTGTGGTGCTCACCCCACAGTGTGGTGCTCACCCCACAGTGTGGTGCTCACCCCACAGTGTGTGGTGCTCACCCCACAGTGTGGTGCTCATCCCACAGTGTGGTGCTCACCCCACAGTGTGGTGCTCACCCCACAGTGTGGTGCTCACCCCACAGTGTGGTGCTCACCCCACAGTGTGGTGCTCACCCCACAGTGTGGTGCTCACCCCACAGTGTGGTGCTCACCCCACAGTGTGGTGCTTACCCCACAGTGTGGTGCTCACCCCACAGTGTGTGGTGCTCACCCCACAGTGTGGTGCTCACCCCACAGTGTGGTGCTCACCCCACAGTGTGGTGCTCACCCCACAGTGTGGTGCTCACCCCACAGTGTGGTGCTCACCCCACAGTGTGGTGCTCACCCCACAGTGTGGTGCTCACCCCACAGTGTGGTGCTCACCCCACAGTGTGGTGCTCACCCCACAGTGTGTGGTGCTCACCCCACAGTGTGGTGCTCACCCCACAGTGTGGTGCTCACCCCACAGTGTGGTGCTCACCCCACAGTGTGGTGCTCACCCCACAGTGTGTGGTGCTCACCCCACAGTGTGGTGCTCACCCCACAGTGTGTGGTGCTCACCCCACAGTGTGTGGTGCTCACCCCACAGTGTGGTGCTCACCCCACAGTGTGGTGCTCACCCCACAGTGTGGTGCTCACCCCACAGTGTGTGGTGCTCACCCCACAGTGTGGTGCTCACCCCACAGTGTGTGGGGCTCACCCCACAGTGTGGTGCTCACCCCACAGTGTGGTGCTCACCCCACAGTGTGGTGCTCACCCCACAGTGTGGTGCTCACCCCACAGTGTGGTGCTCACCCCACAGTGTGGTGCTCACCCCACAGTGTGGTGCTCACCCCACAGTGTGGTGCTCACCCCACAGTGTGGTGCTCACCCCACAGTGTGGTGCTCACCCCACAGTGTGGTGCTCACCCCACAGTGTGGTGCTCACCCCACAGTGTGTGGTGCTCACCCCACTGTGTGGTGCTCACCCCACAGTGTGGTGCTCACCCCCCCCCCCTCTACGAACCACCAATCAGAGGATAAGAAGCTCACAACAACAAGTTGAAGTAACCATGCCCCCCTCACCCCCACACCCCATTTTCTCACAAACCCACACCTCACAGCGTCTCCCCTCCCCCCTCCCCTCTTCCCCCTCCTCCCCCCCCCTCCCCACCGTAATTCGTGCTATTTTTAGCCTTGTGACATTGTGGGGCAGACTGAACCTTCACCCAAAATAGAACAGTATTGATGTGGCGGTGGTGGAGGGGGGGGGGGTGGCAGTGTTGGTGGGGGGGTGTTGGTGGTGGAGGGGGTGGGAGTGATGGTGGGGGTGTTGGTGGTGGTGGAGGGGGTGGGAGTGATGGTGGGGGTGTTGGTGGTGGTGGAGGGGGTGGGAGTGATGGTGGGGGTGTTGGTGGTGGTGGAGGGGGTGAGAGTGATGGTGGGGGTGTTGGTGGTGGAGGGGGTGGCAGTGATGGTGGGGGTGTTGGTGGTGGTGGAGGGGGTGGGAGTGTTGGTGGTGGAGGGGGTGGCAGTGATGGTGGGGGTGTTGGTGGTGGTGGAGGGGGTGGCAGTGATGGTGGGGGTGTTGGTGGTGGTGGAGGGGGTGGGAATGATGGTGGGGGTGTTGGTGGGGGGGTGGGAGTGATGGTGGGGGTGTTGGTGGTGGGGGTGGGAGTGATGGTGGGGGTGTTGGTGGTGGTGGAGGGGGTGGGAGTGATGGTGGGGGTGTTGGTGGTGGTGGAGGGGGTGGGAGTG
Organism: Procambarus clarkii; assembly: GCF_020424385.1. Lineage (NCBI taxonomy): Eukaryota > Metazoa > Arthropoda > Malacostraca > Decapoda > Cambaridae > Procambarus > Procambarus clarkii. Next base: position 24,942,190 of record NC_059611.1, on the reverse strand, counting down.
ATGGTGCGGGGTGTTGGTGGTGGTGGAGGGGGTGGGAGTGATGGTGGGGGTGTTGGTGGTGGTGGAGGGGGTGGGAGTGATGGTGGGGGTGTTGGTGGTGGTGGAGGGGGTGGGAGTGATGGTGGGGGTGTTGGTGGTGGTGGAGGGGGTGGGAGTGATGGTGGGGGTGTTGGTGGTGGTGGAGGGGGTGGGAGTGGAGGGGGTGGGAGTGATGGTGGGGGTGTTGGTGGTGGTGGAGGGGGTGGGAGTGATGGTGGGGGTGTTGGTGGTGGTGGAGGGGGTGGGAGTGATGGTGGGGGTGTTGGTGGTGGTGGAGGGGGTGGGAGTGATGGTGGGGGTGTTGGTGGTGGTGGAGGGGGTGGGAGTGAGGGGGAAAGATAGTATTAGTGGGGTCACATATACTACAACAGACCACCAGTCACCCCACACACCTGTTTCTGAAGGCGTACATGTGACTACTGGTGTGTGGGTAGTCTGCCAGTACACCTGACTAATCTCTATATGCTTTACTAAACCCATACATCTTGCCAGTACACCTGACTAATCTCTATATGCTTTACTAAACCCATACATCTTGCCAGTACACCTGACTAATCTCTATATGCTTTACTAAACCCATACATCTTGCCCTATTCTATACTTCCACCTGGTCTCCTCACCTTATGGTGTGTACCTCACCTCCCAGATGTATAAACATGATGTTCTCTCCTGTCTCATCACTTGAGAATGAACCATGTGTGCTCGAAATGTTGCGTACATTATAGTAAGTGTAATACATTCTACAGTTTATTAGTATTCTTTTAGTCAACCTTGAACAAATATTACATTTGGAGAATTCTTTTTCTAATCCAACCAAGCTGCAAGAGCATTACTCAGAGGGATAGAAGCCCTAAACAAGAAAATACACAAATGTATATTGCTGCCAGATATACACCAACATGACTCAACAATACGTAACGCAGAGTATACACAAAAATATGCATATGTATTCAATGTATGGAGGTTCCGTAGAGGCATAGCTTAAGTACAAGTTTAAGTTTAGTTAAGCAAGCTTAAGTTAAGTACAAGGAGGACTGGGCAATGGCAGAGTTACAGGGGCCTGACAGCTGAGTGGAGAGCGCTCTGTATTCGTAGTCCTGAGGTTCCGGGTTCGATCCCAATGGAGGCGGAAACAAATTGGCAGAGATTCTTCTCACCCTGATGCCCCTGTTCACCTAGCAGTAAATAGGTACCAGGGAGTTAGACAGCTGCAACGGGCTGCTTCCTGGGGATGAAGGCCTGGTCGAGGACCGGGCCTCGGGGACGCTAAGCCCTGAAATCATCTCATGATAACCTCAAGATTAGACGTAGAGACAGCCGCTGGAGTCCTCAGGTGTACTGGGGACAGGTACTGGGTGTATATTAACATGGGACACATTGGGAGAATACCTCACCGTGGGAGACACTGGGAGAATACCTCACCGTGGGAGACACTGGGAGAATATCTCACCGTGGGAGACACTGGGAGAATACCTCACCGTGGGAGACACTGGGAGAATACCTCACCGTGGGAGACACTGGGAGAATACCTCACCGTGGGAGACACACTGGGAGAATACCTCACCGTGGGAGACACTGGGAGAATACCTCACCGTGGGAGACCACCTCACCGTGGGAGACACTGGGAGAATACCTCACCGTGGGAGACACTGGGAGAATACCTCACCGTGGGAGACAACCTCACCGTGGGAGACACTGGGAGAATACCTCACCGTGGGAGACACTGGGAGAATACCTCACCGTGGGAGACACTGGGAGAATACCTCACCGTGGGAGACACTGGGAGAATACCTCACCGTGGGAGACACTGGGAGAATACCTCACCGTGGGAGACACTCTGGGAGAATACCTCACCGTGGGAGACACTGGGAGAATACCTCACCGTGGGAGACACTGGGAGAATACCTCACCGTGGGAGACACTGGGAGAATACCTCACCGTGGGAGACACTGGGAGAATACCTCACCGTGGGAGACACTCTGGGAGAATACCTCACCGTGGGAGACACTCTGGGAGAATACCTCACCGTGGGAGACACTCTGGGAGAATACCTCACCGTGGGAGACACTCTGGGAGAATACCTTACTGTGGGAGACACTCTGGGAGAACACCTCACCGTGGGAGACACTGGGAGAATACCTCACCGTGGGAGACACTGGGAGAATATAGAACAACTACATTTTCTAGTTTTTCACCAAAGCAATTACTGGTTGGAGTAATTAGGGAGCTCAGATGAGGAGAACAAGTCCAGTAATTTAAGGGAGATCAAGTTCCCAGATATCAATTAGAGTGTCCGGATCCCTTCACAATGGTGGCAGTTAACTGACGAGTCAGTAATGACTGTGGATCTCCAGGTGATTAGTGAACACATTATATGCTCAGGAGGAGGAGGTTTTGTGTTGCATCCCAGCTGGTGTTAGTGTGGTGGTGCACACACACACACACACACACACACACACACACACACACACACACACACACACACACACATATCTTCCATATTTCTGGTAGGTCTCCCGTTTCCAGTGACCTACTATACACTCTGGGGAGTGGCAAGCAAAGTGCACCTGCACACTCTTTCAATACACATGGTGAGATTCCGTCAGGCCCAACAGATTTTCTAACATTCAGCTCCAATAGGTGGTTCTTGACCTCATCTCTTGTAATTTCGAACCTTTCCAAGGTCACCTGGTTTGCTGCCACCTCTCCTAGCGCCGTGACTTCTCCCTGTTCTATTGTAAAGACCTCCTGGAACCTTTTGTTGAGTTCGCCCACCCTAAGTTTCATCACCTGTTCCTTCACTGTTGTCTTTCTCCTGATGTGACTGTGTAGTAGCTTGGGTTCGGTCTTGGCTTTATATTATTTGGCACTGAACTACAGGCCAGTGTCCTTAACTTGTATACCATGCAAGGTGATGGAGAAGATTGTGAGAAAAAACCTGGTAACACATCTGGAGAGAAGAGACTTCGTGACAACCCATCAACATTCAGGGAGGGTAAATCTTGCCTTACAGGCTTGATAGAATTCTACGATCAGGTGACAAAGATTAAGCAAGAAAGAGAAGGATGGGCGGACTGCATTTTTTTGGACTGTCGGAAAGCCTTTGACACAGTACCCCATAAAAGGTTGATGCATAAGCTGGAGAAACAGGCAGGAGTAACTGGTAGGGCGCTCCAGTGGATACGGGAGTACCTAAGCAATAGGAAGCAGAGAGTTATAGTGAGGGGTGAGACCTCAGAATGGCGTGAAGTCACCAGTGGAGTCCCACAGGGCTCTGTGCTTGGACCTGTCCTGTTTCTGATATACGTAAATGATCTCCCAGAGGCTATAGACTCATTCCTCTCAATGTTTGCTGACGACGCCAAAATTATGAGAAGGATTAAGACAGAGGAGGACAGCTTGAGGCTTCAAGAAGACCTGGACAAGCTGCAGGAATGGTCGAACAAGTGGCTGTTAGAGTTTAACCCAAGCAAATGTAATGTAATGAAGATAGGGGTAGGAAGCAGGAGACCATGGGCTCCTGCTCCATGGGCTCAAAGGAGAGAGAGAAAGACCTGGGGGTTGATATCACTCCAGACCTGTCCCCTGAAGCTCATATCAAGAGGATAACATCAGCAGCATATGCCAGGTTGGCTAACATAAGAACGGCCTTTAGAAACTTGTGTAAGGAATCTTTCAGAACATTATATACCAAATATGTCAGACCAATCCTGGAGTATGCGGCTCCAGCATGGAGTCCATATCTAGTCAAGCATAAGACTAAACTGGAAAAGGTTCAAAGGTTTGCCACCAGACTAGTACCCGAGCTGAGAGGTATGAGCTACGAGGAGAGACTACGGGAATTAAACCTCACCTCGTTGGAAGACACAAGAGTTAGGGGGGACATGATCACCACATTCAAGATTCTCAAGGGAATCGACAGGGTTGATAAAGACAGGCTATTTAACACAAGGGGCACACGCACTAGGGGACACAGGTGGAAACTGAGTGCCCAAATGAGCCACAGAGATATTAGAAAGAACTTTTTTAGTGTCAGAGTGGTTGACAAATGGAATGCATTCGGAAGTAATATGGTGGAGGCTGACTCCATACACAGTTTCAAGTGTAGATATGATAGAGCCCAGTAGGCTCAGGAACCTGTACACCTGTTGGTTGACGGTTGAGAGGCGGGACCAAAGAGCCAGAGCTCAACCCCCGCAAGCACAACTAGGTGAGTACACACACACACACACACACACACACACACACACACACACACACACACACACACACACACACACACACACACACACACACACACACACACACACACACACACACACACACACACACACACACACACACACACACACAGATAAAAGAAAGAGTGGGAGACCAGAGACCCACGTGGAGGACCGGACACATGGAGAGCTAAGCTGCTGGACGTGGCAACAAGAAACCTTCTAAGCCACCACGTCAAGGGACCGACAAGAATGAGAGGAGAAGATGAACCAGCCTTGCTTGATCTGATATTTACCCTAAATGAGTGGGATATAAGGGAAGTTAAGATGGAAACGCCCTTGGGAATGATTGACCTCAGTGTATTGAACTTTGAGTACCTGGTAGAGCTAGGAATTATCCCCCCCCCCCCAAAAAAGAACTAAAAAACAAAAGGCTGGCATACCGAAAGGGGGAAATATGAGATGAGACGTTTCCTAAGGGAAATACCTTGGGACACAGACCTCAGAGCTAAGTCTGTACAAAATATAATGGACTATGCTACCCAAAAATGTCAGGAGGCAGTAAACAGGTTCATCCCGGCCCAAAAATAAAAAACTGTGAAGCAAAAGCAGAATCCATGGTATAATAGGGCATGTATGGAAGCAAAGGGACTGAACAAAAGGGCGTGGAGGAACTTCCGGAATAACAGAACACCAGAAAGCAGAGAGAGATACCAGAGAACCAGGAATGAGTATGTCAGGGTGAGAAGAGAAGCAGAGAAAAATTAAGAAAATGATATAGCAAATAAAGCCAAAACCGATCCAAAGCTACTCCACAGTCACATCAAGAGGAAAACAATAGTGAAAGAACAGGTAATAAAACTTAGAACGGGTGAGGACAGGTATACAGAGAAAGACAAAGAGGTGTGTGAAGAAATCAACAAGAGGCTCCAGGAGGTCTTCACAACAGAACGAGGTGAAGTTCTTGAGCTAGGAGAGGTGGAAGTTAACCAGACGGCCTTGGAAGGGTTCGAAATTACCAGAGATGAGAATAAGAGGCATCTGTTGGATCTGGATGTTAGAAGGGCTGTTGGTCCAGACGGAATCTCACTATAGGTGCTGAAAGAGTGTACAGAAGCACTTTGCTTGTCACTCTCCAAGTGTATAGTAGGTCACTGGTGATGGGAGACCTACCAGAAATATGGAAGACGGCTAATGTAGTCCCAATATACAAAAAGGGCGACAGGCAAGAGGCACTGAACTACAGGCCAGTGTCCTTAACTTGTATACCATGCAAGGTGATGGAGAAGATCGTGAGAAAAAAACCTAGTAACACATCTGGAGAGAAGAGACTTCGTGACAACCCATCAACATGGGTTCAGGGAGGGTAAATCTTGCCTCACTAGTTTAATAGAATTCTACGATCAGGTGACAAAGATTAAGCAAGAAAGAGAAGACTGGGCAGACTGCATTTTCCTGGACTGTTGGAAAGCCTTTGACACAGTACCCAATATGAGGCTGGTACATAAGCTGGAGAAACAGGCAGGAATAACTGGTACAGTGTTCCAGTGGATAAGGGAGTACCTAAGCAATAGGAAGCAGAGAGTTATAGTGAGGGGTGAGACCTCAGATTGGCGTGAAGTCACCAGTGGAGTCTCACAGGGCTCTGTACTGAGACCTATCCTGTTTCTGATATACGTGAATGATCTCCCAGAGGGTATAGACTCATTCCTCTCAATGTTTGCTGACGACGCCAAAATTATGAGAAGGATTAAGACAGGAGGAGGACAGCTTGAGGGTTCAAGAAGACCTGGACAAGCTGCAAAAATGATCGAAAAAATGGTTGTTTGAGTTTAACCCAATCAAATGTGATGTCATAAAGATAGGTGCAGGGAGACCAGATACAAGATATCGTTTGGGAGATGAAATTTTTCGAGCGTCAGAGAGAGAGACCTGGGGGTTGATATCACGCCAGACCTGTCCCCTGAAGCTCATATCAAGAGTGTGAGGAACCAACCTGTGAGATTTATATTTAATTTATATGAATTTATATAGTGTTTATATTTTTGTTAATTTATATATTTCGATAGCTATTTGTATGATGTTGAGTAAAGTGTATTTCTGCAATGTTCTCACAAATCGACTCCTTGCACATTAGGGGGGGGGAGGATATCTATCTATATATATATATATATATATATATATATATATATATATATATATATATATATAATATTGGTAGCAGTCTTTCTTGTAAACATATGTTGTTAAATATGACCGAAAAGGTAAGTTTAATAATTCTAACACGAATTTTCTCAATATTTCTTATGTTTCTTTTCACTGTCAATGGTAATTGAAAAATCAATTCTCCAAAATGCGTTTTTATTTCTAGTCTGACGCGACGCGGTTGAAGTCAACACCAACAATCAACAACCAATTAATGCACAACTATATTGTACCCACTTCAAGAGTCCGAACCAATATAGAAGCATCAAGAGAAAGTACGGGCCAATAGGCCCTCTGCAATTATTTCACTCTTATGCTCTCATATCCAATTAATACTCATAGTTTCGTGTTCTGTCTTGTGTTTGTCACAAGTTTGTTCACCTCATCCAAAACTGTTCCACCATATCATCTCACCCAAACGCGAGTATAAATATGACGGATTAGCTGACTCTGTTTAGTGTTTACAGGTTACAGTTATGTGTGTAATCTAAAGTCTTTGAAAATGTAATAAGTTATTACGAAACGCGTCCAAGCATCGCGTCAGGCTAGAAATATAAATGAGTTTTGAAGAATTGATTAATGATGAATTGAACTGAATAGAATTGATGAATTGATTGGAATATATATATATATATATAAATAACAATGGAAATGTTCGTTTGTTCAAAATCGCTAATCTCCGAAAGTTCTTCACCGAGTGCTTTGAATTTTTTACAGAATGTTCCATTCGCATCCGGCCAAGTTTTTATTTACATACTATATAGATGTCACGTCTGAGACGATAAAAAAACATGCTTTTTCTGAAAAACTGTTTTTTTCATGTGAGGGGAAATCTTTGAAACCTCTTTACCTATTGCTCTGAAATTTTGACACAACGTTGTATTCGAATAGGCGCGTCTCTTTATATATCTACTATACACATTCCTCACCTGTGACAGGAAAAAGAACATGCTTTTTTTGAAAATCAGCGCCATCTGTTGGACGTATGAGCAACACACGCTCTAATCTCCGAAAGTTCTTTACCCATTGCTTTGAAATTTTGACACAACGTTGCATTTGAATTGGCGCGTCTTTTTATATACCTACTATATAGATGCCACAACTGTGACAGGAACAAACATGTTTTTTTTTTAAACAGCGCCATCTGTTGGACATAAAAACAACATGTACGCTATACTAAATACATCACGAATTCCATTTCAATGTTTCCGACTGCATTGATAAATTTTATTTTCAAATTTTTCGATTTGTTTTATTTTTTATTGAATTATTTTGTGTGATATTGTGTTGGAATTGAGCTGTGTTGTTTACCATACCGTTCATTTCGTGAGAATAAGTATAGATGCCACACCTGTGACAGGTAAAACTACGCTTTCCTTGAAAAACAGCGCCATCTGCTGCATCTAACACATGCTATTCTAAATATGTTACAATTCCATTTCAATGTTTTTGATTGCATTAATAAATTGAATTTTCATAGATTTTGATTTATTTTCATTTTGATTTCATTATTTTGTGTGAATTGCATTGGAATTGAGCTGTGTTGTTTACCATACCGTTCATTTCGTGATTATAGTTTATTTTTTTCATATTTTTTTTCATTTTTTAACTGTTTTTCTTATATTTCAATGTTGGGAACATCAGATCACTTGATGTTCCCAATTTTCTGATGAGAACATCAGACCATTTGGGAAAGCTTCGAGCGAGGGTGTGGGGGAATAGTGGGGATGACGAGGGGACGGAAGTGAGAGATGGTACGGAAGACGAGGGGACGGGGGAGTTTGGGATGGTGGGGACAAGGGTAATGGGAATGGAGAATTGTGGGGAAGACAAAGGGACAGGGGAGGCCGAGGAGACGGGTTAGGGGAGAATGGTGGGAGGACTGGGGGACAGGGAAGGTTGCTGTGGCTCAGCAACGCACACGCGTTGCTGAGCCACAGCAACGCGTGGCCGGGTACTGCTAGTATATATTTATATATATATATATATATATATATATATATATATATATATATATATATATATATATATATATATATATGTGTGTGTGTATATCACGAAAATAAACACGTGATTAAGAATGTGACAATGTCAGACCACGGAGGAAAAATGAAACAGGAAATTTCCTTAAGTACTTTCGTATATTAAATACATCTTCAGACCTTCTGAAGATGTATTTAATATACGAAAGTACTTAAGGAAATTTCCTGTTTCATTTTTCCTCCGTGGTCTGACATTGTCATATATATATATATATATATATATATATATATATATATATATATATATATATATATATATATATATAAAAGCTATATTAGAAGAGATATTGATATATTATTTATAGGATAAGGACAAAGGAATAATTACCTGGGGTTAAGTCGCTTGCTCGTGTCCTAACCTAAATTATTCCTATCTACCAAACATTAATGGCTAGAAATGACTAGACAAGATGTTCGGAAAGACACTTCTCTTGTTTACATGTTGACTGTGTGTTGATGATGGATGAAGCACTAATTTACTCTCCATAACACTTGGTCCAAGAGAGAGTTATAGGAGGTGAAGAGCGACCTGTTGTCTTAACAACAATGGCTGACCACTGCTCCTCCTCCTCCACTGGCGCCCTGGCTCTCTGGTCCAGAGGTCAACAAGTGGTACAAAGGTCACGTTTACTCTATTTCGGTACTGATAATTAAGTTAATTCAAATGAGATGTTTTTATGATGTTAAAAGTCCAAAGACTAATGTATTAAGAATAATCCCAACACAACAGCTGGTGATTTTACAGTGCTATGTGGCATTGAAATCTCGTTTTCTATTGACGGAAAATTCCACTGCGTCACGTCTTCTATGAGTAAATTTACATATACAACAGCAGCAATATTATCTGCATATTGTATTTAATATTAGTAAAGGATGTCGGTTTTTCCGACAAAGAGGATAACATCAGCGGCATATGCCAGGATGGCCAACATAAGAACGGCATTTAGAAACTTGTGTAAGTAATCATTCAGAACTTTGTATACCACATATGTCAGACCAATCCTGGAGTATGTGGCTCCAGCATGGAGTCCATATCTAGTCAAGCATAAGACTAAACTGGAAAAGGATCAAGGGTTTGCCACCAGATTACTACCCGAACTGAGAGGTATGAGCTACGAGGAGAGACTACGGGAATTAAACCTCACGTCACTTGGAGACAGAAGAGTTAGGGGGGACATGATCACCACATTCAAGATTCTGAAGGGAATTGATAGGGTAGATAAAGACAGGCTATTTAACACCAGGGGCACACACACTAGGGGACACAGGTGGAAATTGAGTGCCCAAATGAGCCATAGAGATAATAAAAAGAACTTTTTCAGCAGTGTCAGAGTGGTTGACAAATGAAATGCACTAGGCAGTGATGTGGTGGAGGCTGACTCCATACACAGTTTCAAGTGTAGATATGATAGTCCAGTAGGCTCAGGAACCTGTACACATGTTGATTGACAATTGAGAGGCGGGACCAAAGAGCCATAGCTCAACCCCCGCAAGCACAACTAGGTATGTACACACACACACACACACACACACACACACACACACACACACACACATACACACATACACACACACACACACACACACACACACACACACACACACACACACACACACACACACATTTACGGCGCTTCACACTGCCAACGTGAGACCAGTCTTAGATAATGCAGGCCCATCATGGACCTGAAGGAACACATAAGGAAACTGGAAAAGTTTCAGACGTTTGCAGCGAGACTCGTGCCAGCGCTGTGAGGGAAGGGGTATGAAGAGCGCCTGAAGGAACCGACCCTGACGCCGCTCGATGATCCAACACCTGGTTACCCGTCACAGGTGAGGACTGAAGTCTCTAGCAGCGTCACAGGTGTGGGCTGAAGCCTCTAGCAGCGTCACAGGTGTGGGCTGAAGCCTCTAGCAGCGTCACAGGTGAGGGCTGAAGCCTCTAGCAGCGTCACAGGTGAGGGCTGAAGCCTCTAGCAGCGTCACAGGTGAGGACTGAAGCCTCTAGCAGCGTCACAGGTGAGGACTGAAGCCTCTAGCAGCGTCACAGGTGAGGACTGAAGCCTCTAGCAGCGTCACAGGTGTGGGCTGAAGCCTCTAGCAGCGTCACAGGTGAGAACTGAAGCCTCCAGCAGCGTCACAGGTGAGAACTGAAGCCTCTAGCAGCGTCACAGGTGAGAACTGAAGCCTCCAGCAGCGTCACAGGTGAGAACTGAAGCCTCCAGCAGCGTCACAGGTGAGAACTGAAGCCTCCAGCAGCGTCACAGGTGAGAACTGAAGCCTCTAGCAGCGTCACAGGTGAGAACTGAAGCCTCCAGCAGCGTCACAGGTGAGAACTGAAGCCTCCAGCACCGTCACAGGTGAGAACTGAAGCCTCCAGCAGCGTCACAGGTGAGAACTGAAGCCTCTAGCAGCCTTGTGGAGCGCCAAAGGTTCCTATCATCAGGAAAGTGTCAATACCTTGAGGACTGTGTGATAGTGGTGGATCCTCACCCACATGCAACCACAATACACCCCATGCCACCACAATACACCCCATACCACCACAATACACCCCATGCCACCACAATACACCCCATGCCACCACAATACACCCCATGCCACCACAATACACCCCATGCCACCACAATACACCCCATGCCACCACAATACACCCCATGCCACCACAATACACCCCATGCCACCACAATACACCCCATGCCACCACAATACACCCCATGCCACCACAATACACCCCATGCCACCACAATACACCCCATGCCACCACAATACACCCCATGCCACCACAATACACCCACATGCCACCACAATAAACCCCATGCCACCACAATACACCCCATGCCACCACAATACACCCCATGCCACCACAATACACCCCATGCCACCACAATACACCCCATGCCACCACAATACACCCCATGCCACCACAATACACCCCATGCCACCACAATACACCCCATGCCACCACAATACACCCCATGCCACCACAATACACCCCATGCCACCATAATACACCCCATGCCACCACAATACACCCCATGCAACCACAATACACCCCATGCAACCACAATACACCCCATGCCACCATAATACACCACATGCCACCACAATACACCCCATGCCACCACAATACACCCCATGCAACCACAATACACCCCATGCCACCACAATACACCCCATGCCACCACAATACACCCCATGCAACCACAATACACCTTATGCAACCACAATACACCCCATGCAACCACAATACACCCCATGCAACCATAATACACCCCATGCAACCACAATACACCCCATGCAACCACAATACACCCCATGCAACCACAATACACCCCATGCAACCACAATACACCCCAAGCAACTATAATACACCCTATGTAACAACAATACACCCCATGCAACCACAATACACCCCATGCAACCATAATACACCCCATGCAACCATAATACACCACATGCCACCACAATACACCCCAAGCAACTATAATACACCCTATGTAACAACAATACACCCCATGCAACCACAATACACCCCATGCAACCATAATACACCCTATGTAACAACAATACACCCCATGCAACCATAATACACCAATGCAACCACAATACACCAATGCAACCACAATACACCAATGCAACCACAATACACCCCATGCAACCATAATACACCCCATGCAACCACAATATCCACACATATAACTATACTGCACATACATACAACTAAACACACAAAAATGCAACGAAAATACACCCACATACAATTTTACAACACGCACATTCAACACAATACATACATACAACTTTTTATGTACAACCACAATATACATCCACAACTGTATACATACAACAACAACCTCTTACAACCACCCCCATTCAGTCTGAATACACTAACATACAACAATAATCCACACTCATGCAACCACAATACACACATATACAACTATATCACACCTGCATACAACCACACTATACGCCAATAACCATACAGCATCCACAGTCAACCTAAATACATACACATACAGCCACAATTCACACAAACAACAAAAATACACATACATGCAATGAAAATTCTCGCACATACAAATATACTTCACCCCAGTTCACTCATAATACACACATATACAACCCCAATACACGCACATACAATCACAATACACACATACAACTATACTTCACCCACAGACAACCAAAATACACATGTGTACAACCACAATATACACACATACAATCACAATACTCACATTCAACCACAATACACACATATACAACTGTACTACACAAACGTATAACCATATACACACATGCAAGTATAATACACCCACATACAACCACAATACACCCTCATGCAATTCTACTACTCCTACTTACAGCCATTATACACACATACAAGTATACTACATCCACATACAACCACAATACACCCACATACAACCACAATACATACATACAACTATACTACACCCCACATATAGCCACAAAATATATATATATATATATATATATATATATATATATATATATATATATATATATATATATATATATATATATATATATATATATATATATGTGTGTGTGTGTGTGTGTGCTTCCCACACCTATATGTGGAACTATATCGATATTAACTTGTAGTATCTAATATGAGATATATATAAGCACTTCATCAGACATGAGAACAGAGTGAGATGCATGACCGTAGTTCGAATCTTCTCTAATATTCCCAATGATCCTCTTCACTTGGTCAAGAACATCGACAATTATCTCACTAAAATTCACATATATTTGGGGCTGCGAGCGTAAATATTTGTGACCCCGGAGGGAGGGCCAATATTGCCACATATTGACCTACTGTGACACCCCGGACAAATTTACTCGGCTAATGAATACCAACCCACACTAATTACCCGATGGCGGCTCGTGACTGTTCACTAATTGTCTGCCCTTCTGTTTCATGATTGTTTAAGGTCTTTAAAATGCATTGGCGGTGGAAATAGCTAAGGCCTCGCAATGTGTTGCTCTGTCACCAGCGGAGTAAGCGGTGGAGGCCTCGGCTGCCCGGGGAGCTGGCACCGCCTGAAAGGCTGTGGTTGCTCCCCCAAGCAGGGGACCTCGCTGGAGTAGTTGCCATGTCTGCCTCAGGCACACGTCAAGGCTCAGACATCGTCCTCCGCCTTGCTGCTCCAGTGCAGAATGAATGCAAGTGTAACAGTGAGGAAGCTGGCCAATATGGCTTGCATGGTGTGCACAGTAGAAACTGCAAGGGTTCACAGGGTGTCACCTATATGTCCATCCTGGCTGTCACCTATATGTCCATCCTGGCTGTCACCTATATGTCCACCCTGGCTGACACCTGTATATCGAGGTCCCTTTCTCGCGTCGTCACAAGTAGGCAGTTCCCCTTCATTGTGTAATGTCCCTTTAGTCTCCTAGACCCATTTCCATAACTCTACATTTGCTTGTGTTGAACTCCAGTAGCCATTTCTCTGACCATCTCTGTAACCTGTTTAGGTCCTCCTGGAGGATCCTGCAATCCTCATCTGTCACAACTCTTCTAATCAAATTTGCGTCATCCGCGAACATCGACATGTAGGACTCTACTCCTGTAAACATGTCATTAACGTAAATTAGAAATAGAATTGGTCCCAGAACCAATCCTTGAGGTACTCCACTCGTTACTGCTCGCTAGTCCGACTTCTCGCCCCTTACCATTACTCTCTGGCTCCTTCCTGTTAGGTAGTTCCTTACCCATGCTAGGACCTTTCCCCTTACTCCTGCCTGCCTCTCAAGTTGGTGTAGCAGTCTCATGTGCGGTACTGTATCAAAGGCCTTTTGTTAGTCCAGAAATATGCAGTCTGCCCAACCTTCTCTGTCCTGCCTTATTCTTGTTATTTTATCATAGAATTCCAAAAGGTTGCATCCAGTGTTGTCAACTGTTTCATTACCTCCTCTTCTGTAACCTCTATATCTGTTAGTCATTCATCTAGGGGTAATCTCTTCTAACAATGGGAGCTGCTCAGGCTCAGTTGTGAACACTCCATAGAGACTGGCATTCAGTGCCTCGCAGATTTCCTTGTCATTTTCTGTGTATGCCCCTCTCTGTTTTCTTTAGTCTTGTGTTATGACCACACATACACCAGTGTGATTATGTGTATGATGGGGTCAAACTGTACAGTAAAGTATTAGTTGATGAGTCTAATATTACCATTAATATTGTACCTGTAATCTCCTTTTGGAAATACAGTAGTTCATGGCAGAAGGTTAAGGTCGTGTTTCATATAACTACCACAACCTGTCTAAATATTGCAATGTTATATAGGACATACTGGTGGTAGTATGATATAGTGTACAGTGGTAGTATGATATAGTGTATATATTATTATGTAGATTTATATATATACCTGAGGTATGACTAGTGGATATACTGTGATCTAAGTCTTAAACAACGTAGGTGTAATGTTCTGCCAGTAACTGCTGGCAACCCCCCATATCCCCCCTCCCCCCATGACCCCCCCCTCCCCTTAGGACCCCCCCTCCCCCCATGACCCCCCCCCCTCTGGTGAACCGTCTCCAGCCTGTATTACCAGGTGTGTCATAGTCTTTACGTGAGTCAGCATATATCGTGAAATATTCTTGTATACCGAGTTTTGATTTGTACTCTCCTGTGAGGAATATTGTATACTAGCTGTACCCGGCCACGCCTTGCTGTGGCTCAGCAACCTTCCCCTGTCTCCCAGTCTTCCCCACCATTCCCCCCTTCCTCGTCCTCCCCACCATTCCCCACTCCCTCGTCTGATGATCAAATGATCTGATGTGCCCATCAGAAAATTGGGAACATTAAGTGATCTGGGACCAGATTCACGAAGAAGTTACGCAAACACTTACGATCCTGTACATCTTTTCTCAATCTTTGGTGGCTTTGTTTACAATTATTAAACAGTTAATGAGCTCCGAAGCACCAGGAGGCGGTTTATAACAATAACAACAGTTGATTGGCCAGTTTTCATGCTTGTAAACTGTTTAACAAATGTAACCAAAGCCGTCAAAGATTGAGGAACGATGAAGACGTTCGTAAGTACTTGTGTAACTGCTTCCTGAATCTGGCTCCAGCTGTTCCCATCACTGAAGAATAAGAAAAACAGTTCAAAAAACGAAATGAAAAATAATGAAAAAAATAACAAAGTAAACTATACTCAGGAAATGAACGGTATGGTAAACAACACAGCTCTGTTCCAACGCAATGTCACACAAAATAATTCAATCAAAATGAAAATAAATCGAAATTTATGAAAATTAAATTTATCAATGAAATCGGAAACATTGAAATTGAATCATAACATAATTAGTATAGCGTGTGTTGGTCTTATGTGCAACAGATGGCGCTATTTTTCAAAAAACGCATGTTTTTACCTGTCACAGGGGTGGTGGCATCTATATAGTAGGTATATAAAAACACGCGCATATTCGAATGCAACGTTGTGTCAAAATTGCAAAGCAATCGGTAAAGAGGTTTCGAAGATTTCTATCACATGAAAAACAGTTTTTTTCTTTAAACTTGTTTTTCCCCGTCACAGACGTGACATCTATATAGTAGGTATATAAAAACTCGATCGGATGCGAATGGAGCGATGTGTCAAAATTTCAAAGCAGTCGGCGAAGAACACACAGAAATCACAATAGCGTGACGCATCAAATGAACAAATCCACAAGGGCCGTGACGAGGATTCGAACCCTACGATTCGAACGAACTCAGTCGATTAAGCAGCCCGTCCTCCAAACAAAGATCCAAAAGTGATTCCATGCACCCGCCAAACCAACTGTTTATGAATGAAAAGCGGTTTACACACGACTCACAACTGCTGACGTTCGAACATATCCGGAACAAGTGCTTCACTGACGAATTTTGTTCGAACCACAACGCTATAAATGCTTCACCCACGTACTACAAATACAAATAATCGCCAACAGAACCTAAACACCTAACCTAACCTATGCCTATATATACACAATATGCTAATATATCATAATATTATAATATTAATTTATACTTGAGAAAATTCCCGTTTTGAATGAACAGCATGTAAAAATTTATGAATGCGTCTGTGGGGTTGACCGCTGAATGTAATGGACTTGAGTCGAGGACGGGTTGCGATTAAGGCAGCGTCTGGGGTGCTCTCGGCCGTAGGTTCGAATCCTCATCATGGCCTTTTTCGGTGAAGAACTTTCGGAGATTAGCGGTTATGAACAAAGGAACATTTACATTTTATTTTACATAGATACTTAGGTATTGTATGAATTAAAATAAATACTTGGGGTTTGAGCTTCTGATATGTGAAGGAGGGAAGTTAGTGTGACTTGCCATGTTGGTAACAAAGTCGTTCTGTGCCGGCTCGGCCCTCGGCCAGCACGACCCTCCTGACTCCCCAGACAGCCGGACGTGGGACCTCCAGCTCTTGAGTTGTGTTGTATTTTGTTGCTTATGGTTTAGTAATGTATATATAAAAGTAATGCTGTTCTTATAGTGGATGAGGCTACCGAGGTACATCAGTTATGCCAGGTGGTCGCTGCTTCTGTGTGACCTGGGCGTCTGAGGGTCATAGGTGCTTGTTATGGTGCTGTAGGATGCTACTGGTGCCTCACCCGCTACTGGTGCCTCACCCGCTACTGGTGCCTCACCCGCTACTGGTGCCTCACCCGCTACTGGTGCCTCACCCGCTACTGGTGCCTCACCCGCTACTGGTGCCTCACCCGCTACTTAGTCTACTTAATATTGTATGACACCACCAACCTGTTACTTGGGTCAGCGTACCGCTGCGCCGGGTGGGAGCCTGGTGTCTGCCAGTCCCAAGTGTACCGCTGTGCGGGGTGGGAGCCTGATGTCTGCCAGTCCCAAGTGTACCACTGTGCCGGGTGGGAGCCTGGTGTCTGCCAGTCCCAAGTGTACCACTGTGCCGGGTGGGAGCCTGGTGTCTGCCAGTCCCAAGTGTACCACTGTGCCGGGTGGGAGCCT
Source organism: Procambarus clarkii (assembly GCF_020424385.1). NCBI lineage: Eukaryota > Metazoa > Arthropoda > Malacostraca > Decapoda > Cambaridae > Procambarus > Procambarus clarkii. The sequence goes on along the minus strand of NC_059611.1, from coordinate 24,924,674 downwards.
GGTGTCTGCCAGTCCCAAGTGTACCACTGTGCCGGGTGGGAGCCTGGTGTCTGCCAGTCCCAAGTGTACCACTGTGCCGGGTGGGAGCCTGGTGTCTGCCAGTCCCAAGTGTACCGCTGTGCCGGGTGGGAGCCTGGTGTCTGCCAGTCCCAAGTGTACCACTGTGCCGGGTGGGAGCCTGGTGTCTGCTAGTCCCAAGTGTACCGCTGTGCCGGGTGGGAGCCTGGTGTCTGCTAGTCCCAAGTGTACCACTGTGCCGGGTGGGAGCCTGGTGTCTGCTAGTCCCAAGTGTACCACTGTGCCGGGTGGGAGCCTGGTGTCTGCCAGTCCCAAGTGTACCGCTGTGCCGGGTGGGAGCCTGGTGTCTGCCAGTCCCAAGTGTACCACTGTGCCGGGTGGGAGCCTGGTGTCTGCTAGTCCCAAGTGTACCACTGTGCCGGGTGGGAGCCTGGTGTCTGCTAGTCCCAAGTGTACCACTGTGCCGGGTGGGAGCCTGGTGTCTGCCAGTCCCAAGTGTACCGCTGTGCCGGGTGGGAGCCTGGTGTCTGCCTGTCCCAAGTGTACCACTGTGCCGGGTGGGAGCCTGGTGTCTGCTAGTCCCAAGTGTACCACTGTGCCGGGTGGGAGCCTGGTGTCTGCTAGTCCCAAGTGTACCGCTGTGCCGGGTGGGAGCCTGGTGTCTGCCAGTCCCAAGTGTACCACTGTAATGCTTGTTAGTGATCACGAGAGCTGTGTTTAAGCTCCTTGTTGTTACTAGAGTATCGGTTGTAGAGACCTTAGTTTCTCATTGTCTTACGGTGACCTGTTTTATATGTCTCAGTAAACTGGCTTTGTTTTACCAGCCTTTTCCACTTAATCCAAGACACGTATTGAAACTTGGCTATGGTTAGCCAGCGATGGTGTGGATCAGGAGGTTATGACATCTTGCCGCTTGTATGGGAGGGGGGGGGGTTGTCTCGACATGACCATTGACAGTTAATGTGTGTTTTGTAACTCACCAGGAACGGTTATTGCCTCAAGTAACTGCTAAATATCAAGTCAGGTAGCCAGGATAACTGTGCCAACAGCAGTGACAGTTAACTGTGTGTGTGTGTGGGGGGGGGGGGGGAGGCCCGAGGGGACGAGACTGGGAGAAACAGTCAGTTTAGACCGGGTCAAGCTTCAGGGCCTCGCCGGTAATGACACCACAATCCCTACTCCCACCACATGCGGGTTTTTCCTGCTATTTAATTAGAAGGGTCCACGAGTTGTTATCCTGGAGCAGCAGCAGCGGCAGCAGCAGCAGCGGCAGCAGCGGCAGCGGCAGCAGCGGCAGCGGCAGCAGCAGCAGCGGCAGATTGTGCAGCGTCACTCATCCTGTGAGTGGACACACCGCCATAGTGACAGTATTGGGCAGCGCCACTCATCCTGTGAGTGGACACACCGCCATAGTGACAGTATTGGGCAGCGCCACTCATCCTGTGAGTGGACACACCGCCATAGTGACAGTATTGGGCAGCGCCACTCATCCTGTGAGTGGACACACCGCCATAGTGACAGTATTGGGCAGCGCCACTCATCCTGTGAGTGGACACACCGCCATAGTGACAGTATTGGGCAGCGCCACTCATCCTGTGAGTGGACACACCGCCATAGTGACAGTATTGGGCAGCGCCACTCATCCTGTGAGTGGACACACCGCCATAGTGACAGTATTGGGCAGCGCCACTCATCCTGTGAGTGGACACACCGCTATAGTGACAGTATTGGGCAGCGCCACTCATCCTGTGAGTGGACACACCGCCATAGTGACAGTATTGTGCAGCGCCACTCATCCTGTGAGTGGACACACCGCCATAGTGACAGTATTGGGCAGCGCCACTCATCCTGTGAGTGGACACACCGCCATAGTGACAGTATTGTGCAGCGCCACTCATCCTGTGAGTGGACACACCGCCATAGTGACAGTATTGGGCAGCGCCACTCATCCTGTGAGTGGACACACCGCCATAGTGACAGTATTGGGCAGCGCCACTCATCCTGTGAGTGGACACACCGCCATAGTGACAGTATTGGGCAGCGCCACTCATCCTGTGAGTGGACACACCGCCATAGTGACAGTATTGTGCAGCGCCACTCATCCTGTGAGTGGACACACCGCCATAGTGACAGTATTGGGCAGCGCCACTCATCCTGTGAGTGGACACACCGCCATAGTGACAGTATTGGGCAGCGCCACTCATCCTGTGAGTGGACACACCGCCATAGTGACAGTATTGGGCAGCGCCACTCATCCTGTGAGTGGACACACCGCTATAGTGACAGTATTGGGCAGCGCCACTCATCCTGTGAGTGGACACACCGCCATAGTGACAGTATTGGGCAGCGCCACTCATCCTGTGAGTGGACACACCGCCATAGTGACAGTATTGGGCAGCGCCACTCATCCTGTGAGTGGACACACCGCCATAGTGACAGTATTGGGCAGCGCCACTCATCCTGTGAGTGGACACACCGCCATAGTGACAGTATTGGGCAGCGCCACTCATCCTGTGAGTGGACACACCGCCATAGTGACAGTATTGGGCAGCGCCACTCATCCTGTGAGTGGACACACCGCCATAGTGACAGTATTGGGCAGCGTCACTCATCCTGTGAGTGGACACACCGCCATAGTGACAGTATTGGGCAGCGCCACTCATCCTGTGAGTGGACACACCGCCATAGTGACAGTATTGGGCAGCGCCACTCATCCTGTGAGTGGACACACCGCCATAGTGACAGTATTGGGCAGCGCCACTCATCCTGTGAGTGGACACACCGCCATAGTGACAGTATTGGGCAGCGCCACTCATCCTGTGAGTGGACACACCGCCATAGTGACAGTATTGGGCAGCGCCACTCATCCTGTGAGTGGACACACCGCCATAGTGACAGTATTGGGCAGCGTCACTCATCCTGTGAGTGGACACACCGCCATAGTGACAGTATTGGGCAGCGCCACTCATCCTGTGAGTGGACACACCGCCATAGTGACAGTATTGGGCAGCGCCACTCATCCTGTGAGTGGACACACCGCCATAGTGACAGTATTGGGCAGCGCCACTCATCCTGTGAGTGGACACACCGCCATAGTGACAGTATTGGCAGCGCCACTCATCCTGTGAGTGGACACACCGCCATAGTGACAGTATTGGGCAGCGCCACTCATCCTGTGAGTGGACACACCGCTATAGTGACAGTATTGGGCAGCGCCACTCATCCTGTGAGTGGACACACCGCCATAGTGACAGTATTGGGCAGCGCCACTCATCCTGTGAGTGGACACACCGCCATAGTGACAGTATTGGGCAGCGCCACTCATCCTGTGAGTGGACACACCGCCATAGTGACAGTATTGGGCAGCGCCACTCATCCTGTGAGTGGACACACCGCCATAGTGACAGTATTGGGCAGCGCCACTCATCCTGTGAGTGGACACACCGCCATAGTGACAGTATTGGGCAGCGCCACTCATCCTGTGAGTGGACACACCGCCATAGTGACAGTATTGGGCAGCGCCACTCATCCTGTGAGTGGACACACCGCCATAGTGACAGTATTGGGCAGCGCCACTCATCCTGTGAGTGGACACACCGCCATAGTGACAGTATTGGGCAGCGCCACTCATCCTGTGAGTGGACACACCGCCATAGTGACAGTATTGGGCAGCGCCACTCATCCTGTGAGTGGACACACCGCCATAGTGACAGTATTGGGCAGCGCCACTCATCCTGTGAGTGGACACACCGCCATAGTGACAGTATTGGGCAGCGCCACTCATCCTGTGAGTGGACACACCGCCATAGTGACAGTATTGGGCAGCGCCACTCATCCTGTGAGTGGACACACCGCCATAGTGACAGTATTGGGCAGCGCCACTCATCCTGTGAGTGGACACACCGCCATAGTGACAGTATTGGGCAGCGCCACTCATCCTGTGAGTGGACACACCGCCATAGTGACAGTATTGGGCAGCGCCACTCATCCTGTGAGTGGACACACCGCCATAGTGACAGTATTGGGCAGCGCCACTCATCCTGTGAGTGGACACACCGCCATAGTGACAGTATTGGGCAGCGCCACTCATCCTGTGAGTGGACACACCGCTATAGTGACAGTATTGGGCAGCGCCACTCATCCTGTGAGTGGACACACCGCCATAGTGACAGTATTGGGCAGCGCCACTCATCCTGTGAGTGGACACACCGCCATAGTGACAGTATTGGGCAGCGCCACTCATCCTGTGAGTGGACACACCGCCATAGTGACAGTATTGGGCAGCGCCACTCATCCTGTGAGTGGACACACCGCTATAGTGACAGTATTGGGCAGCGCCACTCATCCTGTGAGTGGACACACCGCCATAGTGACAGTATTGGGCAGCGCCACTCATCCTGTGAGTGGACACACCGCTATAGTGACAGTATTGGGCAGCGCCACTCATCCTGTGAGTGGACACACCGCTATAGTGACAGTATTGGGCAGCGCCACTCATCCTGTGAGTGGACACACCGCTATAGTGACAGTATTGGGCAGCGCCACTCATCCTGTGAGTGGACACACCGCTATAGTGACAGTATTGGGCAGCGCCACTCATCCTGTGAGTGGACACACCGCTATAGTGACAGTATTGGGCAGCGCCACTCATCCTGTGAGTGGACACACCGCTATAGTGACAGTATTGGGCAGCGCCACTCATCCTGTGAGTGGACACACCGCCATAGTGACAGTATTGGGCAGCGCCACTCATCCTGTGAGTGGACACACCGCTATAGTGACAGTATTGGGCAGCGCCACTCATCCTGTGAGTGGACACACCGCTATAGTGACAGTATTGGGCAGCGCCACTCATCCTGTGAGTGGACACACCGCTATAGTGACAGTATTGGGCAGCGCCACTCATCCTGTGAGTGGACACACCGCCATAGTGACAGTATTGGGCAGCGCCACTCATCCTGTGAGTGGACACACCGCTATAGTGACAGTATTGGGCAGCGCCACTCATCCTGTGAGTGGACACACCGCCATAGTGACAGTATTGGGCAGCGCCACTCATCCTGTGAGTGGACACACCGCCATAGTGACAGTATTGGGCAGCGCCACTCATCCTGTGAGTGGACACACCGCCATAGTGACAGTATTGGGCAGCGCCACTCATCCTGTGAGTGGACACACCGCCATAGTGACAGTATTGGGCAGCGCCACTCATCCTGTGAGTGGACACACCGCCATAGTGACAGTATTGGGCAGCGCCACTCATCCTGTGAGTGGACACACCGCCATAGTGACAGTATTGGGCAGCGCCACTCATCCTGTGAGTGGACACACCGCCATAGTGACAGTATTGGCAGCGCCACTCATCCTGTGAGTGGACACACCGCCATAGTGACAGTATTGGGCAGCGCCACTCATCCTGTGAGTGGACACACCGCCATAGTGACAGTATTGGGCAGCGCCACTCATCCTGTGAGTGGACACACCGCCATAGTGACAGTATTGGGCAGCGCCACTCATCCTGTGAGTGGACACACCGCCATAGTGACAGTATTGTGCAGCGCCACTCATCCTGTGAGTGGACACACCGCCATAGTGACAGTATTGGGCAGCGCCACTCATCCTGTGAGTGGACACACCGCCATAGTGACAGTATTGGCAGCGCCACTCATCCTGTGAGTGGACACACCGCCATAGTGACAGTATTGGGCAGCGCCACTCATCCTGTGAGTGGACACACCGCTATAGTGACAGTATTGGGCAGCGCCACTCATCCTGTGAGTGGACACACCGCCATAGTGACAGTATTGGGCAGCGCCACTCATCCTGTGAGTGGACACACCGCCATAGTGACAGTATTGGGCAGCGCCACTCATCCTGTGAGTGGACACACCGCCATAGTGACAGTATTGGGCAGCGCCACTCATCCTGTGAGTGGACACACCGCCATAGTGACAGTATTGGGCAGCGCCACTCATCCTGTGAGTGGACACACCGCCATAGTGACAGTATTGGCAGCGCCACTCATCCTGTGAGTGGACACACCGCCATAGTGACAGTATTGGGCAGCGCCACTCATCCTGTGAGTGGACACACCGCCATAGTGACAGTATTGGGCAGCGCCACTCATCCTGTGAGTGGACACACCGCCATAGCAGCATGTACAACACTCCCCAATAGGAAGAAAACCCGCTGGGTTGTTCATCCTGTCACTTGTACCCAGACACAGCTGGGCACACCCCCCCCACACCCCACGCCCCTACACCCCCACATCCCCCCCCACACCCCACGCCCCAACACCCCCACACCCCCATACCCCCCACACCCCCACGCCCCTACACCCCCACACCCCCACACCCCCCCACGCCCCTACACCCTCACACCCCCACGCCCCTACACCCCCACACCCCCACGCCCCTACACCCCCACACCCCCCCACACCCCCACGCCCCTACACCCCCACACCCCCACACCCCCCACACCCCCCACACCCCCCACACCCCACACCCCCCCACGCCCCACCACCCCCACACCCCCCACACCCCCCACACCCCCACACCCCCCCACACCCCCACGCCCCTACACCCCCACACCCCCACACCCCCCCACACCCCCCACACCCCCCACACCCCACACCCCCCCACGCCCCACCACCCCCACACCCCCCACACCCCCCACACCCCCACACCCCCCCACACCCCCACGCCCCTACACCCCCACACCCCCCACACCCCCCACTCCCCTACACCCCCACACCCCCCCACACCCCCCACACCCCACACCCCCCACACCCCCCACACCCCCCACACCCCACACACCCCCACGCCCCACCACCCCCACCACCCCCCACACCCCCCACACCCCCACACCCCCCACACCCCCACGCCCCTACACCCCCACACCCCCCACACCCCCCACTCCCCTACACCCCCCCACACCCCCCACACCCCCCCACACCCCCCACCCCCCCCACACACCCCCACCCCCCCCACAAAGGGGCTAACAAGAGACACCGTTGACAAGGAATGAGAGATTTGTGGCGAGGCTGGCGGGAACCTGGACCCGTGACGTCATAACCACCAACATTATTGCTCGTAACTGCCTTTATGGCCGCCGTCAAGCTTACCACACGCCGCCGTCAAGCTTACCACACGCCGCCGTCAAGCCTACCACACGCCGCCGTCAAGCCTACCACACGCCGCCGTCAAGCCTACCACACGCCGCCGTCAAGCCTACCACACGCCGCCGTCAAGCCTACCACACGCCGCCGTCAAGCCTACCACACGCCGCCGTCAAGCCTACCACACGCCGCCGTCAAGCCTACCACACGCCGCCGTCAAGCCTACCACACGCCGCCGTCAAGCCTACCACACGCCGCCTTCAAGCCTACCACACGCCGCCGTCAAGACTACCACACACCGCCGTCAAGCCTACAACACGCCGTCGTCAAAACTACCACACGCCGCCGTCAAGACTACCACACACCGCCGTCAAGCCTACCACACGCCGCCGTCAAGACTACCACACGCCGCCGTCAAGACTACCACACGCCGCCGTCAAGCCTACCACACACCGCCGTCAAGCCTACCACACGCCGCCGTCAAGACTACCACATGCCGCCGTCAAGCCTACCACACGCCGCCGTCAAGACTACCACACGCCGCCGTCAAGCCTACCACACGCCGCCGTCAAGCCTACCACACGCCGCCGTCAAGCCTACCACACGCCGCCGTCAAGCCTACCACACGCCGCCGTCAAGCCTACCACACGCCGCCGTCAAGCCTACCACACGCCGCCGTCAAGCCTACCACACGCCGCCGTCAAGCCTACCACACGCCGCCGTCAAGCCTACCACACGCCGCCGTCAAGCCTACCACACGCCGCCGTCAAGCCTACCACACGCCGCCGTCAAGACTACCACACGCCGCCGTCAAGCCTACCACACGCCGCCGTCAAGCCTACCACACGCCGCCGTCAAGCCTACCACACGCCGCCGTCAAGACTACCACACGCCGCCGTCAAGACTACCACACGCCGCCGTCAAGACTACCACACGCCGCCGTCAAGACTACCACACGCCGCCGTCAAGACTACCACACGCCGCCGTCAAGACTACCACACGCCGCCGTCAACACTACCACACGCCGCCGTCAAGACTACCACACGCCGCCGTCAAGACTACCACACGCCGCCGTCAAGACTACCACACGCCGCCGTCAAGACTATCACACGCCGCCGTCAAGACTACCACACGCCGCCGTCAAGCCTACCACACGCCGCCGTCAAGCCTACCACACGCCGCCGTCAAGCCTACCACACGCCGCCGTCAAGCCTACCACACGCCGCCGTCAAGCCTACCACACACCGCCGTCAAGCCTACCACACGCCGCCGTCAAGCCTACCACACGCCGCCGTCAAGCCTACCACACGCCGCCGTCAAGCCTACCACACGCCGCCGTCAAGCCTACCACACGCCGCCGTCAAGACTACCACACGCCGCCGTCAAGACTACCACACGCCGCCGTCAAGACTACCACACGCCGCCGTCAAGCCTACCACACGCCGCCGTCAAGCCTACCACACGCCGCCGTCAAGCCTACCACACGCCGCCCACACTTGACAGACTCTCTCAGCCCCAAGACTTCCCAGCACTTCTTCTTGACCTGAGACCTTCCTCAGGCGGGCCACACCTGACCCCAGGAGACAACCCCCACCCTGACCCCAGGAGACAAACCCCCACCCTGACCCCAGGAGACAAACCCCCACCCTGACCCCAGGAGACAGACCCCCCTGACCCCAGGAGACAACCCCCACCCTGACCCCAGGAAACAAACCCACACCTGACCCCAGGAAACAAACCCACACCTGACCCCAGGAGACAGACCCCCCTGATTCCAGGAGACAAACCCCCACCCTGACCCCAGGAGACAAACCCCCACCCTGACCCCAGGAGACAACCCCCACCCTGACCCCAGGAGACAAACCCCCACCCTGACCCCAGGAGACAAACCCCTACCCTGAGCCCAGGAGACAAACCCCCACCCTGACCCCAGGAAACAAACCCCCACCCTGACCCCAGGAAACAAACCCAACCCTGACCCCAGGAAACAAACCCCCACCCTGACCCCAGGAAACAAACCCCCACCCTGACCCCAGGAAACAAACCCACACCTGACCCCTGAAAACAAACCCAAACCTGACCCCAGAAAACAAACCCACACCTGACCCCAGGAAACAAACCCCCACCTGACCCCAGAAAACAAACCCACACCTGACCCCAGAAAACAAACCCCCACCTGACCCCAGAAAACAAACCCCCACCTGACCCCAGGAGACAACCCCCACCCTGACCCCAGGAGACAAACCCACACCTGACCCCAGGAGACAGACCCCCCTGACCCCAGGAGACAAACCCACACCTGACCCCTGGAGACAGACCCCCCTGACCCCAGGAGACAACCCCCACCCTGACCCCAGGAAACAAACCCACACCTGACCCCAGGAGACAGACCCCCCTGACCCCAGGAGACAACCCCCACCCTGACCCCAGGAAACAAACCCACACCTGACCCCAGGAAACAAACCCACACCTGACCCCAGGAGACAACCCCTACCCTGACCCCAGGAAACAAACCCACACCTGACCCCAGGAAACAAACCCACACCTGACACCAGGAGACAGACCCCCTGACCCTAGGAGACAACCCCCCACCCTGACCCCAGGAAACAAACCCACACCTGACCCCAGGAGACAGACTCCCCTGACCCCAGGAGACAACCCCTACCCTGACCCCAGGAAACAAACCCACACCTGACCCCAGGAGACAGACCCCCCTGACCCCAGGAGACAACCCCCACCCTGACCCCAGGAAACAAACCCACACCTGACCCCAGGAGACAGACCCCCCTGACCCCAGGAGACAACCCCCCCTGACCCCAGGAGACAAACCCCCTGACCCCAGGAGACAGACCCCTACCCTGACCCCAGGAAACAAACCCACACCTGACCCCAGGAGACAACCCCCAACCTGACCCCAGGAAACAAACCCACACCTGACCCCAGGAGACAACCACCACCCTGACCCCAGGAAACAAACACCCACCTGACCCCAGGAAACAAACCCACACCTGACCCCAGGAGACAACCCCCACCCTGACCCCAGGAAACAAACCCACACCTGACCCCAGGAAACAAACCCACACCTGACCCCAGGAGACAACCCCTACCCTGACCCCAGGAAACAAACCCACACCTGACCCCAGAAAACAAACCCACACCTGACCCCAGGAAACAAACCCACACCCTGACCCCAGAAAACAAACCCACACCTGACCCCAGGAGACAACCCCCACCCTGACCCCAGGAAACAAACCCACACCTGACCCCAGGAAACAAACCCACACCTGACCCCAGGAGACAACCCCCACCCTGACCCCAGGAAACAAACCCACACCTGACCCCAGAAAACAAACCCACACCTGACCCCAGGAAACAAACCCACACCCTGACCCCAGAAAACAAACCCACACCTGACCCCAGAAAACAAACCCACACCTGACCCCAGGAAACAAACCCACACCTGACCCCAGGAGACAACCCCTACCCTGACCCCAGGAAACAAACCCACACCTGACCCCAGGAGACAACCCCCACCCTGACCCCAGGAAACAAACCCACACCTGACCCCAGAAAACAAACCCACGCCTGACCCCAGGAAACAAACCCACACCTGACCCCAGGAAACAAACCCACACCTGACCCCAGGAAACAAACCCCCACCCTGACCCCAGGAAACAAACCCACACCTGACTCCAGGAGACAACCCCCACCCTGACCCCAGGAGATAACCCTCACCCTGACCCCAGGAAACAAACCCACACCTGACCCCAGGAAACAAACCCCCACCCTGACCCCAGGAAACAAACCCACACCTGACCCCGGGAAACAAACCCCCACCCTGACCCCAGGAAACAAACCCACACCTGACCCCAGGAAACAAACCCACACCTGACCCCAGGAAACAAACCCCCACCCTGACCCCAGGAAACAAACCCACACCTGACCCCAGGAAACAAACCCACACCTGACCCCAGGAAACAAACCCACACCTGACCCCAGGAAACAAACCCACACCTGACCCCAGGAAACAAACCCACACCTGACCCCAGGAAACAAACCCACACCTGACCCCAGGAAACAAAGCCCCACCCTGACCCCAGGAAACAAAGCCCCACCCTGACCCCAGGAAACAAACCCACACCTGACCCCAGGAAACAAACCCACACCTGACCCCAGGAAACAAACACCCACCTGACCCCAGGAGACAACCCCCACCCTGACCCCAGGAAACAAACCCACACCTGACCCCAGGAGACAACCCCCACCCTGACCCCAGGAAACAAACCCACACCTGACCCCAGGAAACAAACCCACACCTGACCCCAGGAAACAAACCCACACCTGACCCCAGGAAACAAACCCACACCTATATACTGACTACATCGTAACAATCACCAACATTGCCCCTTCCCTTGTGGTGACCCTGAGAACAATCATCTCTCCTCACGGACGCTGAGGCAAGAGAAGCCCTCATAAGAAATTCAGCTCTCATGAGCGCCCCGAGTCTAACACCACACACACGCTCCTGCATGAAAAATATTCATTTCGCTTGTAAAAATTCTGGCGAGAAAAGGTGAAGGAAGATGCACTGGGCGCTGACACACACACACACTCACTCCTCTTTACACCCATTACTTTATTCAACTCTTATGAAAAATGTTTTTAAACACTGGTAACAGAAAGTTGTTCAGAAAGCAAAGGTTTGCAAAATATTTTAACTTGAGCAAGCAGTTTGCCAAAGTAGTTAATCGAGACGATTTCAGGCCCAAAATGCTGAAAATTTCTCTCTGAGAAATTTCTCTCTGTGGCAGAGAGAAACTGGCCATTTTCCTGGTGTGAAGGAGCACAGAGTCACTCCGTGTGTCTGTCAACCAAATTAACATTGAACGACACAGTACTAAATGGTCAAAGAGCCGACAGTACACATAAAATGACATATACACTTAGGTTGTCTTTGGTTACTTGTTTCTAACAGGCATAGCACATTAGAGATCTTGTACTGTGCTTTTCAGGTGTGTGGGCCCTCCATGATTACTGTGCACAGGTATGGGCCCTCCATGATTACTGTGCACAGGTATGGGCCCTCCATGATTACTGTGCACAGGTATGGGCCCTCCATGATTACTGTGCACAGGTATGGGCCCTCCATGATTACTGTGCACAGGTATGGGCCCTCCATGATTACTGTGCACAGGTATGGGCCCTCCATGATTACTTTGCTCATGTGTGGGCCCTCCATGATTACTGTGCTCATGTGTGGGGCCCTCCATGATTACTGTGCTCATGTGTGGGCCCTCCATGATTACTGTGCTCATGTGTGGGCCCTCCATGATTACTGTGCACAGGTATGGGCCCTCCATGATTACTGTGCACAGGTATGGGCCCTCCATGATTACTGTGGTCATGTGTGGGCCCTCCATGATTACTGTGCTCATGTGTGGGCCCTCCATGATTACTGTGCTCATGTGTGGGTCCTCCATGATTACTGTGCACAGGTATGGGCCCTCCATGATTACTGTGCACAGGTATGGGCCCTCCATGATTACTGTGCTCATGTGTGGGGCCCTCCATGATTACTGTGCTCATGTGTGGGCCCTCCATGATTACTGTGCTCATGTGTGGGCCCTCCATGATTACTGTGCTCATGTGTGGGGCCCTCCATGATTACTGTGCTCATGTGTGGGCCCTCCATGATTACTGTGCACAGGTATGGGCCCTCCATGATTACTGTGCACAGGTATGGGCCCTCCATGATTACTGTGCTCATGTGTGGGGCCCTCCATGATTACTGTGCTCATGTGTGGGCCCTCCATGATTACTGTGCTCATGTGTGGGCCCTCCATGATTACTGTGCTCATGTGTGGGCCCTCCATGATTACTGTGCTCATGTGTGGGCCCTCCATGATTACTATGCTCATGTGTGGGCCCTCCATGATTACTGTGCTCATGTGTGGGCCCTCCATGATTACTGTGCTCATGTGTGGGCCCTCCATGATTACTGTGGTCATGTGTGGGGCCCTCCATGATTACTGTGCTCATGTGTGGGCCCTCCATGATTACTGTGCTCATGTGTGGGGCCCTCCATGATTACTGTGCACATGTGTGGGCCCCTCCATGATTACTGTGCTCATGTGTGGGGCCTTCTGGACTAACAGGACGGATTTAAAGAATTTAATTTATAATTTCAAGAGCAGCAGCAGGCTCAGTTTATGGCGCGAGGGGGGACAATGGGGCCATGATTGGACAGCTGTGGCCTCTACTACTGCCAGCTGGCCAGAGAGGCTAAGGAAGTGTCCAGTGTCCCTGGCTTTGGACACTTGATTATAGCTCAGAGCAGCTGACCGAGGGAGTCGGCCAGGGAGCAAGCTTTAGACAGACAGTGACGTCATTACTTTAATTACACCAGATGAAATTAAGAGCAGTGATGGACTTTCCACTTGAGTTCAGTGCTCCCAGAATGGTTAGTGGACTTGTCCCGTCAAAAGAACTCAAGCTTAAGTGCCCAACTTCAGTTCTGAGTGGTGTAAATGTCGCCAATGGCAGTCAAAGGGCCGTGACCCGCACTCAAGGCAGTACCACGTCATTCACTCACGAAAGTCTTTAATAGACTCCGTGGCGTAGTGGTAAGACACTCGCCTGACGTTCCGCGAGCGCTTTGTCATGGGTTCGTATCCTGGCCGGGGAGGATTTACTGGGCGCAATTCCTTAACTGTAGCCTCTGTTTTTACGCAACAGTAAAATGTGTACTTGGTTGTAACAACGATTCTTCGCGGCGGGGATCGTATTCCAGGAACCTGCCCGAAACGCTACGCGTACTAGTGGCTGTACAAGAATGTAACAACTCTTGTATATATCTCAAAAAAAAAATAAAAAAAAAAAAAGTGGAGAAGTTTCAAGGACGAATGTTAGTGAAATCCTGGTCCAAATAACCGTAGACTTACAAATGATATTTTACTCATGTCGAACACTTGATCAGGTTGGATTACCGTTACCTGTGGCAGGTGGCTGCAGGTGATGGATCTCCCAATCCTGAGCGCTCCATTTGCAAACTCTGTGAGCAGGAACTCCGGCATGATCTCCCACACTACATCACCGAATGCCCAGTGAATAGACTTTTCAGACCAGTTGGCATGAGGTACCTGGAGCTTTGCAATTACTTTATTCATTCTCGTATTCTTGAAGATATCCTCACAGTATACCCAAAATTTGCCAGTGCAGGCTACTAAACATATAGCCCTGTATGACTAACCATCCTGCGAGATGGGGACTTTTATTACCACTGCTACCTTATTCAATCCTGTGTTGATGATATCCTCAAAATGCTTCTGGAGTCTGCCAGTGCAGACCGCTTATCACATGCCTCTGTATGACTAGCCATCCTGTGTGATGGGGATTTTTTAGCATCACCTAGTTAGCTTTTTTGACACACTGTACTCCACTTCATATAGTCTAGGGTAGCTGCACTAATGCTGGTGTACCTCATGTATTAATAATAATAAAAAAATGTCGAACACTTAAGATCTCACTGTGTCTACATCGACGGCTCAGACCAACCTTCTACTGGACGGACTGCAGTAGCATGTAGGTTTTATAGAAATAATATTTGCACAAAGACTGTCAGTGTCAGGTTAAACAACTGGCTGACCTCCACACAAGCAGAACTAGCGGCACTACAACTAGCTACCAGTACACTAAAAAACATTGGAGGAGGAATAATCTTTTGTGATTAAAAGTCTGATCTTCAAGCAATCGAAAACTTCTCCTGGAAGATCTACAGCAAGAGCCTCTTACTACCAATTATAAATGACCTAATTGCTGCACAGAGCAAAGGGTTTCGAATCTCCTTTGTATGGATACCATCACAAATAAATTATAACCCATTATAATGAGACAGACATTGCAGCCAAATTAGTGAGTAACAAAGATAAAGTTGAATTAGATCTAGATATCCCCATCTCTGCTGTCAAAACTATATTGTTCCAAACACTCAGGTCTAATAGGAGAGAAATTACTGACTCCCAACGACCTGAAAGCACCAGTATAAAAGCTATGATTTGTTCAGATCTGAAACCTATGTTTATGGACAGCACAAAACGTCCACTAGACTGTACGACACAGTGGTTGCCAGGATCAGGTTGGGTTACCGTTACCTGTGGCAGGTGGCTACCGTTACCTGTGGCAGGTAGCTACCGTTACCTGTGGCAGGTGGCTACCATTACCTGTGGCTGGTGGCTACCGTTACCTGTGGCAGGTGGCTACCGTTACTTGTGGCAGGTGGCTACCGTTACCTGTGGCAGGTGGCTACCATTACCTGTGGCAGGTGGCTACCATTACCTGTGGCAGGTGGCTACCGTTACCTGTGGCAGGTGGCTACAGGTGACGGATCTCCAAATCCTGAGCATTCCAGGTGCAAACTGTGTGAGCAGGAACTGTGGCATGATCTCCCACACTACATCACCGAATGCCCAGTTATTAGACCATTCAGACCCGTTGGCATGAGGTACCTGGAGCTTTTCAATTACTTTATTCACTCTCGTATTTTTGAAGATATCCTCATATTGCACCCAGAGTCTGCCAGTGCAGGCTACTGAACACATGGCCTTGTATGACTAACCATCCTGTGTGATGGGGACTTTTAGTATCACGTAGATAGCTCTGTTACACACTGTACCTAATGTGCAGATGTACCTAAATGTGTTAATAAAATACAAACTCAGATATCGTGGAGGCAGAGAGGAGACGTCTCACTCCCTCCGCCTCTCCTGACCTAATGACCGCCTCTCGCGGAATCACGTCGCGATTTGGCCATCTGGGAATTATTAAAGACGACTTCCTAAAGACGGGTTATAAGCCATAAATTATTAAGAGGTGGCGGCGCCATCTTTGTCCTCATGAATCGACTGAAGAACAGTCAACTCTGAGAGGATAACTCTGGCATGGTAGGGTGTAAAGAGGTATACCAGGGTGAAGTACCCGGCGGGATCCGGGTCTCCCATCCCCCCCCCCCTGTCTCTCTCGCCTCAATCCTCCTTTCCCCTTACCTCCTTCTCCTCTCATCATCCCCTCCACTCCTACCTTCTCAATTTTTCTTCTTACTTTTTCCCCTTTTTCTTCCAGCAACTGGGCAATTCTCCCGACATAAGTGACTCATTAAAGATCATTGCTAGAGGCACGCTGAGGGCCTGCGCTGCCTCTTTTAGTATCCACGGTGATACTTTGTCTGGTCCAACTGCTTTAGTTGCATCCAGTGTTGTCAACTGTTTCATTACCTCCTCCTCTGCTGTCACCTCTATATCTATTAGTCTTTCATCTGGGGTAATCTCTTCTAACAATGGGAGCTGCTCAGGCTCGGTTGTGAACACTCCATGGAACCTGGCAGTCAGTGCCTCGCAGATTTCCTTGTCACTTTCAGTATATGCCCCCCCCCCCCTCTGTCTTCCTTATTCTTGTCACTTGGTCGTTCACCGACATTTTTCTTCTTATATGACTGTGTAGTAATTTAGGTTGTTT
>NC_059611.1:24793029-24903029 GCF_020424385.1 Procambarus clarkii | reverse complement strand
ATTTCCTCTGTTCTAGACATTGAAAAACTACAAGCAGATATTAATAAAGTTTTTGATTGGGCAGCAGAAAATAAGATGATGTTTAACAGCGATAAATTCCATGTACTCAGGTACGGTAAAAATGAGAACATTAAACATAATACAGAGTACGAAAAGCAATCAAATTTCCCCATAGTAGGAAAGCAACACGTAAAGGATTTGGGAATAATGATGTCTAACGACCTAAATTTTAGGGAGCATAACCAAGCAAATATTGCGTCAGCCAGAAAAATGGATTACGAGAACGTAATAGGATGGATTACGAGAACGTAATAGAATGGATTACGAGAACCTTCAAGTCCAGGGATCCCATCACAATGGTTGTATTCTTCAAGTCACTTGTTTTGTCCCGTCTTGAGTACTGCTTAGTACTCACTTCCCCCTTCAGAGCAGGAGAGATTGCTGAAATAGAGGGAATACAGAGAACATATACGGCACGCATAGACGAGATAAAACACCTAAATTATTGGAATCGTCTCAAAGCCCTCCAAATGTACTCACTAGAAAGGAGACGAGAGAGATATCAAATAATATGCACATGGAAAATACTGGAGGGCCAGGTCCCAAATCTACACACTAAAATGACAACGTACTGGAGTGAACGACATGGAAGAAAATGTAGAATAGAACCAATGAAGAGCAGAGGTGCCATAGGCACAATCAGAGAACACTGTATAAATATCAGAGGTCCGCGGTTGTTCAACGTCCTCCCAGCAAGCATAAGAAATATTGCCGGAACAACCGTAGACATCTTCAAGAAGAAACTAGATTGTTTCCTCCAAGGAGTGCCGGACCAACCGGGCTGTGGTGGGTATGTGGGCCTGCGGGCCGCTCCAAGCAACAGCCTGGTGGACCAAACTCTCACAAGTCAAGCCTGGCCTCGGGCCGGGCTTGGGGAGTAGAAGAACTCCCAGAACCCCATCAAGCAGGTAAGCAAGCAGGTGGCACCAGGGCCACGCTCCCTGTGTCTGTACTGCCACCAGGGTCACGCGCCCTGTGTCTGTACTGCCACCAGGGTCACGCGCCCTGTGTCTGTACTGCCACCAGGGCCACGCTCCCAACATCTGTACTGCCACCAGGGCCACGCTCCCTACATCTGTACTGCCACCAGGGTCACGCTCCCTACATCTGTACTGCCACCAGGGCCACGCTCCCTACATCTGTACTGCCACCAGGGTCACGCGCCCTGTGTCTGTACTGCCACCAGGGCCACGCTCCCTGCATCTGTACTGCCACCAGGGTCACGCTCCCTGTGTCTGTACTGCCACCAGGGTCACGCTCCCTGCATCTGTACTGCCACCAGGGTCACACTCCCTGTGTCTGTACTGCCGCCAGGGCCACCCTCCCTGCATCTGTACTGCCACCAGGGTCACGCTCCCTGCATCTGTACTGCCACCAGGGTCACGCTCCCTGTGTCTGTACTGCCACCAGGGCCACGCTCCCTACATCTGTACTGCCACCAGGGCCACGCTCCCTACATCTGTACTGCCACCAGGGTCACGCGCCCTGTGTCTGTACTGCCACCAGGGCCACGCTCCCTG
The DNA here is from genome assembly GCF_020424385.1 of Procambarus clarkii. Taxonomy (NCBI): domain Eukaryota; kingdom Metazoa; phylum Arthropoda; class Malacostraca; order Decapoda; family Cambaridae; genus Procambarus; species Procambarus clarkii. The sequence goes on along the minus strand of NC_059611.1, from coordinate 24,901,449 downwards.
CATCTGTACTGCCACCAGGGTCACGCTCCCTGTGTCTGTACTGCCACCAGGGTCACGCTCCCTGCATCTGTACTGCCACCAGGGTCACGCTCCCTGCATCTGTACTGCCACCAGGGTCACGCTCCCTGTGTCTGTACTGCCACCAGGGCCACGCTCCCTACATCTGTACTGCCACCAGGGTCACGCGCCCTGTGTCTGTACTGCCACCAGGGCCACGCTCCCTGCATCTGTACTGCCACCAGGGTCACGCTCCCTGTGTCTGTACTGCCACCAGGGTCACGCTCCCTGTGTCTGTACTGCCACCAGGGTCACGCTCCCTGCATCTGTACTGCCACCAGGGCCACCCTCCCTGCATCTCTACTGCCACCAGGGCCACGCTCCCTAAATCTGTACTGCCACCAGGGTCACGCTCCCTGTGTCTGTACTGCCACCAGGGTCACGCTCCCTGCATCTGTACTGCCACCAGGGCCACCCTCCCTGCATCTGTACTGCCACCAGGGCCACGCTCCCTACATCTGTACTGCCACCAGGGCCACGCTCCCTACATCTGTACTGCCACCAGGGCCACCCTCCCTACATCTCTACTGCCACCAGGGCCACGCTCCCTACATCTGTACTGCCACCAGGGCCACGCTCCCTGCATCTGTACTGCCACCAGGGCCACGCTCCCTGCATCTGTACTGCCACCAGGGCCACGCTCCCTGCATCTGTACTGCCACCAGGGCCACGCTCCCTACATCTGTACTGCCACCAGGGCCACGCTCCCTGCATCTGTACTGCCACCAGGGCCACGCTCCCAGCATGTCCTGCCACCAGGGCCACGCTCCCTACATCTGTACTGCCACCAGGGCCACGCTCCCTACATCTGTACTGCCACCAGGGCCACGCTCCCGACATCTGTACTGCCACCAGGGTCACGCTCCCTGTGTCTGTACTGCCACCAGGGCCACGCTCCCTGTGTCTGTACTGCCACCAGGGTCACGCTCCCTGCATCTGTACTGCCACCAGGGCCACGCTCCCTACATCTGTACTGCCACCAGGGTCACGCTCCCTGTGTCTGTACTGCCACCAGGGCCACGCTCCCTACATCTGTACTGCCACCAGGGTCACGCTCCCTGTGTCTGTACTGCCACCAGGGCCACGCTCCCTACATCTGTACTGCCACCAGGGTCACGCTCCCTGTGTCTGTACTGCCACCAGGGTCACGCTCCCTACATCTGTACTGCCACCAGGGCCACGCTCCCTACATTTGTACTGCCACCAGGGTCACGCTCCCTGTGTCTGTACTGCCACCAGGGTCACGCTCCCTGCATCTGTACTGCCACCAGGGCCACGCTCCCTACATCTCTACTGCCACCAGGGCCACCCTCCCTACATCTGTACTGCCACCAGGGCCACCCTCCCTACATCTCTACTGCCACCAGGGCCACCCTCCCTACATCTGTACTGCCACCAGGGCCACGCTCCCTACATCTGTACTGCCACCAGGGCCACCATCCCTACATCTCTACTGCCACCAGGGCCACCCTCCCTACATCTGTACTGCCACCAGGGCCACGCTCCCTACATCTCTACTGCCACCAGGGCCACCCTCCCTACATCTGTACTGCCACCAGGGTCACGCTCCCTGTGTCTGTACTGCCACCAGGGTCACGCTCCCTGCATCTGTACTGCCACCAGGGCCACGCTCCCTACATCTGTACTGCCACCAGGGTCACGCTCCCTGTGTCTGTACTGCCACCAGGGTCACGCTCCCTGTGTCTGTACTGCCACCAGGGCCACGCTCCCTACATCTGTACTGCCACCAGGGTCACGCTCCCTGTGTCTGTACTGCCACCAGGGTCACGCTCCCTGCATCTGTACTGCCACCAGGGTCACGCTCCCTACATCTGTACTGCCACCAGGGCCACCCTCCCTGCATCTGTACTGCCACCAGGGCCACGCTCCCTGCATCTGTACTGCCACCAGGGCCACGCTCCCTGCATCTGTACTGCCACCAGGGCCACGCTCCCTGCATCTGTACTGCCACCAGGGCCACGCTCCCTGCATGTCCTGCCACCAGGGCCACGCTCCCTGCATGTCCTGCCACCAGGGCCACGCTCCCTGCATGTCCTGCCACCAGGGCCACGCTCCCTGCATGTCCTGCCACCAGGGCCACGCTCCCTGCATGTCCTGCCACCAGGGCCACGCTCCCTGCATGTCCTGCCACCAGGGCCACGCTCCCTGCATCTCCTGCCACCAGGGTCACGCTCCCAAAATCTGTACTATCACCAGGGCCACGCTCCCTACATCTGTACTGCCACCAGGCTCACGCTCCCTGCATCTGTACTGCCACCAGGGCCACGCTCCCTGCATGTCTTGCCACCAGGGCCACGCTCCCTGCATGTCCTGCCACCAGGGTCACGCTCCCAAAATCTGTACTACCACCAGGGCCACGCTCCCAGCATGTCCTGCCACCAGCATGTCTCCTGCCACCTAGCATGTCTTGCCATCAGGGCCACCCTCCCTGCATCTCTACTGCCACCAGGGCCACCCTCCCTGCATCTCTACTGCCACCAGGGCCACGCTCCCTGCATGTCCTGCCACCAGGGCCACCCTCCCTTCATCTCTACTGCCACCAGGGCCACGCTCCCTACATCTCTACTGCCACCAGGGCCACGCTCCCTACATCTCTACTGCCACCAGGGCCACGCTCCCTACATCTCTACTGCCACCAGGGCCACGCTCCCTGCATGTCCTGCCACCAGGGCCACCCTCCCTACATCTCTACTGCCACCAGGGCCACGCTCCCTACATCTCTACTGCCACCAGGGCCACGCTCCCTACATCTCTACTGCCACCAGGGCCACGCTCCTTGCATGTCCTGCCACGAGGGCCACCCTCCCTACATCTCTACTGCCACCAGGGCCACCCTCCCTACATCTCTACTGCCACCAGGGCCACGCTCCCTACATCTCTACTGCCACCAGGGCCACGCTCCCTGCATGTCCTGCCACCAGGGTCACGCTCCCTGCATCTGTACTGCCACCAGGGCCACGCTCCCAGCATGTCCTGCCACCAGGGCCACGCTCCCTGCATCTCTACTGCCACCAGGGCCACCCTCCCTGCATCTCTACTGCCACCAGGGCCACCCTCCCTGCATCTCTACTGCCACCAGGGCCACCCTCCCTGCATCTCTACTGCCACCAGGGCCACGCTCCCTACATCTCTACTGCCACCAGGGCCACGCTCCCTGCATCTCTACTGCCACCAGGGCCACGCTCCCTACATCTCTACTGCCACCAGGGCCACTCTCCCTACATCTCTACTGCCACCAGGGCCACCCTCCCTACATCTGTACTGCCACCAGGGCCACCCTCCCTACATCTGTACTGCCACCAGGGCCACCCTCCCTGCATCTCTACTGCCACCAGGGCCACCCTCCCTGCATCTCTACTGCCACCAGGGCCACGCTCCCTGCATCTCTACTGCCACCAGGGCCACCCTCCCTGCATCTCTACTGCCACCAGGGCCACGCTCCCTGCATCTCTACTGCCACCAGGGCCACCCTCCCTACATCTCTACTGCCACCAGGGCCACCCTCCCTGCATCTCTACTGCCACCAGGGCCACCCTCCCTGCATCTCTACTGCCACCAGGGCCACGCTCCCTGCATCTCTACTGCCACCAGGGCCACCCTCCCTGCATCTCTACTGCCACCAGGGCCACCCTCCCTGCATCTCTACTGCCACCAGGGCCACGCTCCCTGCATCTCTACTGCCACCAGGGCCACGCTCCTAGCATGTCCTGCCACCAGGGTCACGTTCCCTGCATCTCTACTGCCACCAGGGCCACCCTCCCTGCATCTCTACTGCCACCAGGGCCACCCTCCCTGCATCTCTACTGCCACCAGGGCCACCCTCCCTGCATCTCTACTGCCACCAGGGCCACGCTCCCTGCATCTCTACTGCCACCAGGGCCACGCTCCCTGCATCTCTACTGCCACCAGGGCCACGCTCCCTACATCTCTACTGCCACCAGGGCCACGCTCCCTGCATCTCTACTGCCACCAGGGCCACCCTCCCTGCATCTCTACTGCCACCAGGGCCACGCTCCCTACATCTCTACTGCCACCAGGGCCTCCCTGCATCTCTACTGCCACCAGGGCCACGCTCCCTACATCTCTACTGCCACCAGGGCCACGCTCCCTGCATCTCTACTGCCACCAGGGCCACCCTCCCTGCATCTCTACTGCCACCAGGGCCACGCTCCCTGCATCTCTACTGCCACCAGGGCCACCCTCCCTGCATCTCTACTGCCACCAGGGCCACGCTCCCTACATCTCTACTGCCACCAGGGCCACCCTCCCTGCATCTCTACTGCCACCAGGGCCACCCTCCCTGCATCTCTACTGCCACCAGGGCCACGCTCCCTACATCTCTACTGCCACCAGGGCCACCCTTCCTACATCTCTACTGCCACCAGGGCCACCCTCCCTGCATCTCTACTGCCACCAGGGCCACGCTCCCTACATCTCTACTGCCACCAGGGCCACCCTCCCTGCATCTCTACTGCCACCAGGGCCACCCTCCCTACATCTCTACTGCCACCAGGGCCACCCTCCCTGCATCTCTACTGCCACCAGGGCCACCCTCCCTGCATGTCCTGCCACCAGGGCCACGCTCCCTGCATCTCTACTGCCACCAGGGCCACCCTCCCTGCATCTCTACTGCCACCAGGGCCACTCTCCCTACATCTCTACTGCCACCAGGGCCACGCTCCCTGCATCTCTACTGCCACCAGGGCCACCCTCCCTGCATCTCTACTGCCACCAGGGCCACCCTCCCTGCATCTCTACTGCCACCAGGGCCACCCTCCCTGCATCTCTACTGCCACCAGGGCCACGCTCCCTACATCTCTACTGCCACCAGGGCCACGCTCCCTACATCTCTACTGCCACCAGGGCCACCCTCCCTGCATCTCTACTGCCACCAGGGCCACCCTCCCTGCATCTCTACTGCCACCAGGGCCACGCTCCCTACATCTCTACTGCCACCAGGGCCACCCTTCCTGCATCTCTACTGCCACCAGGGCCACGCTCCCTACATCTCTACTGCCACCAGGGCCACCCTCCCTGCATCGGACGGACAACCAATAAACATATATTCAATTATATTTCTCATAATATGAAGTGAAAAAAAATTCATTTTATGTTCAATGAAAGATTCTCGTGAATGTTATCCATATATTCCTCCACGATAGCGAAAGAACTTTATAACGCCAAACGTATGTTATCCTTCTGAGGTGGCCTGGTGTAGGACAGTCCGTGTTGGTTATCTTGCCAGTGAACCTCTCTCAGTCCGTGTTGGTTATCTTGATATAGTGAACGTCTCTCAGTCCGTGTTGGTTATCTTGTTATAGTGAACCTCTCTCAGTCCGTGTTGGTTATCTTGTTATAGTGAACCTCTCTCAGTCCGTGTTGGTTATCTTGTTATAGTGAACCTCTCTCAGTCCGTGTTGGTTATCTTGTTATAGTGAACCTCTCTCAGTCCGTGTTGGTTATCTTGTTATAGTGAACCTCTCTCAGTCCGTGTTGGTTATCTTGTTGTAGTTAACCTCTCTCAGTCCGTGTTGGTTATCTTGTTATAGTGAACCTCTCTCAGTCCGTGTTGGTTATCATGTTATAGTGAACCTCTCTCAGTCCGTGTTGGTTATCTTGTTATAGTGAACCTCTCTCAGTCCGTGTTGGTTATCTTGTTATAGTGAACCTCTCTCAGTCCGTGTTGGTTATCTTGTTATAGTGAACCTCTCTCAGTCCGAGTTGGTTATCTTGTTATAGTGAACCTCTCTCAGTCCGTGTTGGTTATCTTGTTATAGTGAACCTCTCTCTCAGTCACCAAACTCTATGCGAACTCTCTCTCCAATATTTATGTACAAACTCTTTGAAACATGTGGTAGCTTACGCAACGTTTTATGGGTATAAGAGAGAGAGAGAGAGAGAGAGAGAGAGAGAGAGAGAGAGAGAGAGAGAGAGAGAGAGAGAGAGAGAGAGAGAGAGAGAGAGAGAGAGAGAGAGAGAGAGAGAGAGAGAGAGAGATATAGGGAGAGGGAGGAGAGAGAGGGGGAGAGGGAGAGAGAGGAAAGGCTGCAAAACCTGATATGAAGTTCGCTCTTATCTAGAGTATGCACCTGCCCCCCACCCCATCATTCATCAGACTGTTGGACAAAGTGGAAAGACAGGCAAGAAGGCTCATCTCGAGTCTGGACCAAGTCTGGTGGGAACGGTCTGAACATGAGACCCACCGTCGGGACGTGGGTGGTCTTTTCCGTAGGAGGAACAGGATGGGCACGGGCCGGAAGACCACCACAGCGCCCTCAGAGTCTGGCTGCTGGTCTTGTGTACTTGAGGGTCTGGGCACGGGCCGGAAGACCACCACAGCGCCCTCAGAGTCTGGCTGCTGGTCTTGTGTACTTGAGGGGTCTGGGCACGAGCCGGAAGACCACCACAGCGCCCTCAGAGTCTGGCTGCTGGTCTTGTGTACTTGAGGGTCTGTGCACGGGCCGGAAGACCACCACAGCGCCCTCAGAGTCTGGCTGCTGGTCTTGTGTACTTGAGGGTCTGGGCACGGGCCGGAAGACCACCTCAGGGCCCTCAGAGTCTGGCTGCTGGTCTTGTGTACTTGTGGGTCTGGGCACGGGCCGGAAGACCACCTCAGGGCCCTCAGAGTCTGGCTGCTGGTCTTGTGTACTTGAGGGTCTGGGCACGAGCCGGAAGACCACCACAGCGCCCTCAGAGTCTGGCTGCTGGTCTTGTGTACTTGTGGGTCTGGGCACGGGCCGGAAGACCACCACAGCGCCCTCAGAGTCTGGCTGCTGGTCTTGTGTACTTGTGGGTCTGGGCACGGGCCGGAAGACCACCACAGCGCCCTTTAGAGTCTGGCTGCTGGTCTTGTGTACTTGAGGGTCTGGGCACGAGCCGGAAGACCACCACAGCGCCCTCAGAGTCTGGCTGCTGGTCTTGTGTACTTGTGGGTCTGGGCACGAGCCGGAAGACCACCTCAGGGCCCTCAGAGTCTGGCTGCTGTTGTTGTCTCCACCTGTCAATGCTTCCTTCATTCGCAGGTGTTACGAAGGAAAGCATCTGTCACGACTGGCATACATGCAAACAAGTATACGTATGCGGGCACCCACACACACACACGTACACACACACACACACACACACACACACACACACACACACACACACACACACACACACACACACACACACACACACACACACACACACACACACACACACACACACACACACACACACACACACACACACACACACACACACACACACACACACACAGGGGGTCTCGTAGCCTGGTGGATAGCGCGCAGGATTCGTAATTCTGTGGCGCGGGTTCGATTCCCGCACGAGGCAGAAACAAATGGGCAAAGTTTCTCTCACCCTGAATGCCCCTGTTACCTAGCAGTAAGTAGGTACCTGGGAGTTAGTCAGCTGTCACGGGCTGCTTCCTGGTGTGTGTGTGTGTGTGTGTGTGTGATGTGGGGGAAAAAAAAAAAAAAAGTAGTTAGTAAACAGTTGATTGACAGTTGAGAGGCGGGCCGAAAGAGCAAAGCTCAACCCCCGTAAAAACACAACTAGTAAACACAAACACAACTAGTAAACACACACACACACACACACACACACACACACACACACACACACACACACACACCTAGACAAGCTGAAGGAATGGTCGAACAAATGGTTGTTAGAGTTTAACCCAACCAAATGTAATGTAATGAAGATAGGTGCAGGGAGCAGGAGGCCAGATACAAGGCATCATCTGGGAGAGGAAATTCTTCAGGAGTCAGAGAAGGAAAAAGACTTGGGGGTTGATATCACGCCAGACCTGTCTCCTGCAGCACATATCAAGCGGATAACATCAGCGGCATATGCCAGGCTGGCCAACATACGAACGGCATTCAGAAACTTGTGTAAAGAATCTTTCAGAACTTTGTATACCACATATGTCAGGCCAATCCTGGAGTATGCAGCCCCAGCATGGAGTCCATATCTAGTGAAGGATAGGACTAAACTGGAAAAGGTTCAAAGGTTTGCCACCAGACTAGTACCCGAGCTGAGAGGTATGAGCTACGAGGAGAGACTACGGAAATTAAACCTCACTTCGCTGGAAGACAGAAGAGTTAGGGGGGACATGATCACCACATTCAAGATTCTGAAGGGAATTGATAGGGTAGATAAAGACAGTCTATTTAACACAAGGGGAACACGCACAAGGGGACACAGGTGGAAACTGAGTGCCCAAATGAGCCACAGAGATATTAGAAAGAACTTTTTTAGTGTCAGAGTGGTTGACAAATGGAATGCATTAGGCAGTGATGTGGTGGAGGCTGACTCCATACACAGTTTCAAGTGTAGATATGATAGAGCCCGATAGGCTCAGGAATCTGTACGCCTGTTGATTGACGGTTGAGAGGCGGGACCAAAGAGCCAGAGCTCAACCCCCGCAAACACAACTAGGTGAGTACAGGTGGAAACTTAGTACCCAGATGAGCCACAGAGACGTTAGAAAGAATTTTTTCAGTGTCAGAGTGGTTGACAAATGAAATGCATTAGGAGGTGATGTGGTGGAGGCTGACTCCATACACAGTTTCAAGTGTAGATATGATAGAGCCCAGTAGGCTCAGGAATCTCGGGGAGGAGACCTGAGGAGACCAAAGAGCCAGAGCTCAACCCCCGCAAACACAACTAGGTGAGTACAACTAGGTGAGTACACACACACACACACACACACACACACACACACACACACACACACACACACACACACACACACACACACACACACACACACACACACACACTCACACACTCACACACAGTAGGTTTGCCACCGCTACAGACTAGTACCCGAGCTGAGAGGTATGAGCTACGAGGAGAGACTACGGGAATTAAACCTCACTTCGCTGGAAGACAGAAGAGTTAGGGGGGACATGATCACCACATTCAAGATTCTGAAGGGGATTGATAGGGTAGATAAAGACAGTCTATTTAACACAAGGGGAACACGCACAAGGGGACACAGGTGGAAACTGAGTGCCCAAATGAGCCACAGAGATATTAGAAAGAACTTTTTTAGTGTCAGAGTGGTTGACAAATGGAATGCATTAGGGGGTGATGTGGTGGAGGCTCACTCCATACACAGTTTCAAGTGTAGATATGACAGAGCCCGATAGGCTCAGGAATCTGTACACCTGTTGATTGACGGTTGAGAGGCGGGACCAAAGAGCCAGAGCTCAACCCCCGCAAACACAACTAGGTGAGTACAACTAGGTGAGTACACACACACACACACACACACACACACACACACACACACACACACACACACACACACACACACACACACACACACACACACACACACACACACACACACACACACACAGGTGATAAGAAAAGAAAGGACACAGAGACAGGGAGGAGGTGTGGCACTCCTAATAAAACGAAAATGGAAGTTTGATGAGCTGGAAAATCCGGGTACCAATGAAAGCACGAACTCCATACATGGAACTCTGACAGTGGATGGGAAGAAGATTGTAATCTTGATACTCTACAATCCCCCACCAAACAGTAGACGGCCCAGGCAGGAGTACGAGGACAGCAACAAGACATGTATAGATGAACTGCAGAAGGCAGCAACTATAGCGCATAGAATGAGAGCGAAGCTGCTGGTCATGGGGGACCTAAATCACGGAGAGATAGATTGGGAAACGAGGAATCCCCATGGCGGGGAGGAGACCTGGGGAGCGAAGCTGGTAGACGTTATTGACAGGAATTTCCTAACACAGCATGTGAAGGAAGATACTAGGGAAAGAGGAGGGGATGCGCCCAGCCTATTAGATCTCATTTTCACCCAGAATGTAGAAGACATCGAGCAGTTGGAACATGAAATACCACTAGGAGCCAGTGACCATTGTGTCCTAGTCTTTGACTACATGATGGAGCTTAAAATTGTGACCAAAGGACAAGAGGTCTGGGAAAGGAGACTTGATTACAGAAAAGGGGACTACAGAAGGATAAGGGACTACCTGGGAGAAGTGCAGTGGGAGGAAGAACTTAGAGGAAAAACAGTGCAAGGTATGATGAACCAAGTCATATTGAAATGCAAGGAGGCTGAAGAGAGATATATTCCAACAATAAAGGAAAAAGCAGGAGGGAATTTAATAACCCATGGTTTAATAGACAGTGTCAGGAAGCAAAGGTGAGACGCAGGAGGGAGTGGAGGAAGTACAGAAGACAAAGGACAGAAGCAACAGGATTAGATGTAACAGAACTAGGAATGATTACATAAACATAAGACGAGTGTCGGAAAGAAATTATGAGAATGATATTGCAGTCAAAGCGAAAAAGCAACCTAAATACCTACATAACCATATAAGAAGGAAGATGTCGGTAAATGACCAAGTGACAAGACTCAGGAAGACAGAGGGGGCATATACAGAAAGCGACAAGGAAATCTGCGAGGTACTGAATGCAAATTTCCATGGAGTGTTCACATCCGAGCCTGAGCAGCTCCCATTGTTAGAAGCGATTACCCTAGATGAAAGACTATCAGATATAGAGGTGACAGCAGAGGAGGTAATGAAACAGTTGACAACACTGGATGCAAATAAAGCTGTTGGACCAGACAAAGTATCACCGTGGATACTTAAAGAGGCAGCGCAGGCTCTCAGCGTGCCTCTGGCAATGATCTTTAATGAGTCACTTATGTCGGGAGAATTGCCCAGTTGCTGGAAGGAGGCAAATGTCGTACCGATTTTCAAGAAAGGTGATAGGGAGGAGGCACTTAACTACGGACCCGTATCATTGACAAGCATCCCCTGCAAATTACTTGAAAGAATAATTAGGCTAAGACTTGTTGAGCACCTGGAGAGCATTGGATTTTAAACAAGCACCAACATGGGTTCTGGACAGGGAAATCATGCCTAACAAACCTTTTAGAATTCTATGATAAAGTAACAATTATAAGGCAGGACAGAGAAGGCTGGGCAGACTGCATATTTCTTGACTGCCAAAAGGCCTTTGATACAGTACCGCACATGAGACTGCTTTACAAACTTGAGAGGCAGGCAGGAGTAAGCGGAAAGGCCCTAGTATGGGTGAAGAACTACCTAACAGGAAGGAGCCAGAGGGTAATGGTAAGGGGCGAGAAGTCGGACTGGCGAACAGTAACAAGTGGAGTACCTGAAGGATCGGTGCTGGGACCAATCCTCTTTCTAATTTACGTAAATGATATGTTTACAGGAGTGGAATCATAAATGTCAATGTTTGCGGATGACGCAAAATTAATGAGAAGAGTTGTGACAGACGAGGATTGTAGGATCCTCCAAGAGGACTTAAACAGGTTGCAGAGATGGTCAGGGAAATGGCTACTGGAGTTTAACACCAGTAAATGTAAAGTTATGGAAATGGGACTAGGTGATATGAGACCAAAGGGACAGTACACAATGAAGGGGAACAGCCTACCTGTAACGATTCGAGAAAGAGACCTGGGAGTGGATGTGACACCTAATCTAACTCCTGAGGCACATATAAATAGAATAACGACTGCAGCGTACTCTACACTGGCGAAAATTAGAACTTCATTCAGAAACCTAAATGAGGAGGCTTTTAGGGTGCTTTACACTGCCTACGTGAGACCCGTCTTAGAGTATGCCGCGCCATCCTGGAGCCTCCACCTGAAGAAACAAATAAAGAAACTGGAGAAGGTTCAGAGGTTTGCGACGAGGCCTGTCCCAGAGTTACGAGGGATGGGATATGAAGAGCGTCTGAAGGAACTGAACCTTACGACACTAGAGAAAAGAAGGGAGAGAGGAGATATGATAGGGACATATAAAATACTCAGGGGAATTGACAAAGTGGAAATAGATGAAATGTTCACACGTAATAATAACAGAACGAGGGGACATGGGTGGAAACTGGAAACTCAGATGAGTCACAGAGATGTTAGGAAGTTTTCTTTTAGCGTGAGAGTAGTGGAAAAATGGAATATACTTGGGGAACAGGTTGTGGAAGCAAATACTATTCATACTTTTAAAACTAGGTATGATAGGGAAATGGGACAGGAGTCATTGCTGTAAACAACCGATAGCTGGAAAGGCGGGATCCAAGAGTCAATGCTCGATCCTGTAAGCACAAATAGGTGAGTACAAATAGGTGAGTACACACTCACACACCCACACACACACACACACACACACGCACACACACACGCACACACACACTCTCTCTCACACACACACACACACACACACACACACACACACACACACACACACACACACACACACACACACACACACACACACACACACACACACACACACACATTCACACACACACACACACACACACACACACACACACACACACACACACACACACACACACACACACACACACACACACACACACACACACATAGGGGGCCTCGTAGCCTGGTGGATAGCGCGCAGGATTCGTAATTCTGTGGCGCGGGTTCGATTCCCGCACGAGGCAGAAACAAATGGGCAAAGTTTCTTTCACCCTGAATGCCCCTGTTACCTAGCAGTAAATAGGTACCTGGGAGTTAGTCAGCTGTCACGGGCTGCTTCCTGGGGTGTGTGTGTGTGTGTTGTGGAAAAAAAAAGTAGTTAGTAAACAGTTGATTGAGAGTTTGAGAGTTGAGAGGCGGGCCGAAAGAGCAAAGCTCAACCCCCGTAAAAACACAACTAGTAAACACACACACACACACACACACACACACACACACACACACACACACACACACACACACACACACACACACACACACACACACACACACACACACACACACACACACACACACACACATACACACACACACACACACACACACACACACACAAGGGGAAGACTAAACTGGAAAAGGTTCAAAGGTTTGCCACCAGACTAGTACCCGAGCTGAGAGGTATGAGCTACGAGGAGAGACTACGGGAATTAAACCTCACTTCGCTGGAAGACAGAAGAGTTAGGGGGGACATGATCACCACATTCAAGATTCTGAAGGGGATTGATAGGGTAGATAAAGACAGTCTATTTAACACAAGAGGAACACGCACAAGGGGACACAGGTGGAAACTGAGTGCCCAAATGAGCCACAGAGATATTAGAAAGAACTTTTTTAGTGTCAGAGTGGTTGACAAATGGAATGCATTAGGAAGTGATGTGGTGGAGGCTGACTCCATACACAGTTTCAAGTGTAGATATGACAGAGCCCGATAGGCTCATGAATCTGTACACCTGTTGATTGACGGTTGAGAGGCGGGACCAAAGAGCCAGAGCTCAACCCCCGCAAACACAACTAGGTGAGTACACACACACACACACACACACACACACTCACACACACACACACACACACACACACACACACACACACACACACACACACACACACACACACACACACACACACACACACACACACACACACACACACACACACACACACACACACACACACACACACACACACTATATAAAAAGGGTGACAGGCAAGAGGCACTGAACTACAGGCCAGTGTCCTTAACTTGTATACCATGCAAGGTGATGGAGAAGTTCGTGAGAAAAAACCTAGTAACATATTTGGAGAGAAGGGACTTCGTGACAACCCATCAACATGGGTTCAAGGAGGGTAAATCTTGCTTTACAGACTTAATAGAATTCTACGACCAGGTGACAAAGATTAAGCAAGAAAGAGAAGGGTGGGCGGACTGCATTTTTTTGAACTGTCGGAAAGCCTTTGACACAGTACCCCATAAAAGGCTGATGCATAAGCTGGAGAAACAGACAGGAGTAACTGGTAAGGAGCTCCAGTAGATAATGGAGTACCTAAGCAATAGGAAGCAGAGAGTTACAGTAAGGGGTCAGACCTTAGATTGGCGTGAAGTCACCAGTGGAGTCCCACAGGGCTCTGTACTCGGACCTATCCTGTTTCTGATATACGTAAATGATTTCCCGGAGGGTATAGACTCATTCCTCTCAATGTTTGCTGACGATGCCAAAATTATGAGAAGGATTAAGACAGAATAGGACAGCTTAAAGCTTCAAGAAGACCTGGACAAGCTGCAGGAATGGTCGAACAAATGGTTGTAAGAGTTTAGCCCAAGCAAATTGAATGTAATGAAGATAGGTGTAGGAAGCAGGAGACCAGATATAAGGTATCATTTGGGAGATGAAATACTTCAAGAGTCAGAGAGAGAGAAAGACCTGTGGGTTGATATCACGCCAGACCTGTCCCCTGAAGCTCATATCAAGAGGATAACATCAGCAGCATATGCCAGGTTGGCTAACATAAGAACGGCCTTTAGAAACTTGTGTAAGGAATCTTTCAGAACATTATATACCACATATGTCAGACCAATCCTGGAGTATGCGGCTCCAGCATGGAGTCCATATCTAGTCAAGCATAAGACTAAACTGGAAAAGGTTCAAAGGTTTGCCACCAGACTAGTACCCGAGCTGAGAGGTATGAGCTACGAGGAGAGACTACGGGAATTAAACCTCACGTCATTGGGAGACAGAAGAGTTAGAGGGGACATGATCACCACATACAAGATTCTCAGAGGAATTGATAGGGTAGATAAAGACAGACTTTTTAACACAAAGGGCACACGCACTAGAGGACACAGGTGGAAATTGAGTGCCCAAATGAGCCATAGAGACGTTAGATTTTTTTTCAGTGTCAGAGTAGTAGACAAATGGAATGCATTAGGAAGTGATGTTCGAGAGGCTGACTCCATACACAGCTTTAAGTGTAGATATGATAGAGCCAAGTAGGCTCAGGAACCTGTACATTTGTTGATTGACCGTTGAGAAGTGGGACCAAAGAGCCAGAGCTCAACCCCCACAAATACAACTAGGTGAGTACATACACACCCAGAGATAATAGCACTCACAGAAACAAAGCTAACGAAAACCATAACAAATGCAGTGTTCCCACAGGACTACTGTGTTGTGAGGAAAGAGAGAGAAGGAAGAGGCGGTGGTGGTGTAGCTCTGCTGGTAAGAAAAGGCTGGGATTTTGAGGAGATGGTTATTCAGGGATGTGTAGGTTTCAGTGGCTACATAACAAGAAACAAAGCAACTGGAGGACAAAAAATTATAGTCGTAGTCATATATAACCCGCCACCAAATTACAGAAGACCCAGACAGGAATATGATAGAAGCAACATGGCCACCATTAACATAATAGAGAGAACAGCGTCTCTCGCTAGCAAGAACGGATCCAGACTACTAATCATGAGAGACTTCAACAACGGGAAGATAAATTGGGAGAACAGAGACCCACATGGAGGACCAGACACATGGGAAGCTAAGCTGCTGGACGTGGCAACAAGAAACTTTCTAAGCCAAAACATCAAGGGACCGACAAGAATGAGAGAAGAGGATGAACCAGCCTTGCTTGATCTGATATTTACCCTATATGAGTGGGATATAAGGGAAGTTAAGATGAAAGCACCCTTGGGAATGAGTGATCACAGTGTATTGATCTTTGAATACCTGGTAGAGCTAGGATTTATCTCCCCCCAAAAAGAACTAGGAAAAAAGGCTTTCATACCGAAATGGAAATTATGAGGAGATGAGAAGTGTCCTAAGGGATATACCATGGGACACAGAGCTCAAAGCTAAGACTGTACAAGACATCATGGACTATGTCACTCAAAAGTGTCAGGAGGCAGTAAACAGGTTCATCCCGGCCCAAAAGGAAAAATCCGAGAGGCAAAAGAAGAATCCATGGTATAATAGGGCATGTATGGAAGCGAAGAAACTGAACAAATGGCGTGGAGGAACTTCCGAAATAACAGAACACCAGAAAGCAGAGAGAGATACCAGAGAACCAAGAATGAGTATGTTAGTGTGAGAAGAGAAGCAGAAAAAAATTATGAAAATTATATAGCAAGCAAAGCCAAGACCGAACCAAAGCTACTCCACAGTCACATCAGGAGAAAAAACAACAGTGATAGAACAGGCAATGAAACTTAGAAAAGGTGTGTGAAGAACTCAACAAGAGGTTCCAGGAGGTCTTCACAATAGAACAAGGTGAGGTCACTGCGCTATTAGAGCGGGGGAGTAAACCAGGCGGCCTTGGAAGGGCTCGAAATTACGAGAGATGAGGTCAAGAGACACCTGTTGGATCTGGATGTGAGTAAGGCTGTTGGTCCAGACGGGATCTCACCATGAGAATTGAAAGAGTGTGCAGAATTGCTTTGCTTGCCACTCTCCATAGTGTATAGTAAGTCACTGGAGACGGGAGACCAACCAGAAATATGGAAGACGGCTAATGTGGTCCCAATATAGAAAAAGGGTGACAGAGAAGAGGCACTGAAGTACAGGCCAGTGTCCTTGACTTGTATACCATGCAAGGGAATGGAGAAGATCGTGAGAAAAAATTAGTAACACATCTGGAGAGAAGGGACTTCGTGACAAATCGCCAACATGGGTTCAGGGAGGGTAAATCTTACCTTACTGGCTTAATAGAATTCTACGATCAGGTGACAAAGATTAAGCAAGAAAGAGAAGGCTGGGTGGAATGCATTTTCTTGGACTGTTGGAAAACCTTTGACACAGTACCACATAAGAGGCTGGTACATAAGCTGGAGAGACAGGCAGGTGTAGCTGGTAAGGTGCTCCAGTGGATAAGGGAGTATCTAAGCAATAGGAAGCAGAGAGTTACAGTGAGGGGTGAGACCTCAGAGTGACGTGAAGTTACCAGTGGAGCGTCACAGGGCTCTGTACTCGGTCCTATCCTGTTTCTGATATACGTAAATGATAACCCGGAGGGTATAGACTCATTCCTCTTAATGTTTGCTGATGATGCCAAAATTATGAGAAAGATTAAGACAGAGGAGGACAGCTTGCGGCTTCAAGAAGACTTAGACAAACTGAAGAAATGGTCGAACAAGTGGTTGTTAGAGTTTAATCCAAGCAAATGTAATGTAATGAAGATAGGTGTAAGGAGCAGGAGACCAGATACAATGTATCATTTGGGAGATGAAATTCTTCAAGAGTCAGAGAGAGAGAAAGACCTGGGGGTTGATATCACGCCAGACCTGTCCCCTGAAGCTCATATCAAGAGGATAACATCAGCAGCATATGTCAGGTTGGCTAACATAAGAACGGCCTTTAGAAACTTGGGTGAGGAATCATTCAGAACATTATATACCACATATGTCAGACCAATCCTGGAGTATGGGGCCCCAGCATGGAGTCCATATCTAGTCAAGGATAAGACTAACCTGGAAAAGGTTCAAAGGTTTG
The DNA here is from genome assembly GCF_020424385.1 of Procambarus clarkii. Lineage (NCBI taxonomy): Eukaryota > Metazoa > Arthropoda > Malacostraca > Decapoda > Cambaridae > Procambarus > Procambarus clarkii. Next base: position 24,884,100 of record NC_059611.1, on the reverse strand, counting down.
CCACCAGACTAGTAGCCGAGCTGAGAGGTATGAGCTACGAGGAGAGACTACGGGAGTTAAACCTCACTCCGCTGGAAGACAGAAGAGTTAGAGGGGACATGATCACCACATACATGATTCTCAGAGGAATTGACAGGGTAGATAAGGGCATGCTATTTAACACAAGGGGCACACACACTTGGGGACACAGGTGGAAGATATTAGTAAGAACATTTTTAGTGTCAGAGTAGTTGACAAATGAAATGCATTAGGCAGTGATGTCGTGGATGCTGACTCCATACACCGTTTCAAGTGTAGATATGAGAGAGCTGAATATGTTCAGGAACCTGTACACCTGTTGATTGGCGGTTGAGAGGCGGGACCAAAGAGCCAGAGCTCAACCCCTGCAAGCACAACTAGGTAAGAACTCTTGCTGCATATTTGTTGAGATTAAAAGAAATTTGAGAGTTTTTGAGATTAGTTCCCTGACATGAGACCTGGCCAGGCTGTTTGATGATGAGATATGTGAGGTGTTATGATGAGGTGATGGGCACGTGTGAGGTGTTATGATGAGGTGATGGGCGTGTGTGAGGTGTTATGATGAGGTGATGGGCGTGTGTGAGGTGTTATGATGAGGTGATGGGCACGTGTGAGGTGTTATGATGAGGTGATGGGCGTGTGTGAGGTGTTATGATGAGGTGATGGGCGTGTGTGAGGTGTTATGATGAGGTGATGGGCGTGTGTGAGGTGTTATGATGAGGTGATGGGCGTGTGTGAGGTGTTATGATGAGGTGATGGGCGTGTGTGAGGTGTTATGATGAGGTGATGGGCGTGTGTGAGGTGTTATGATGAGGTGATGGGCGTGTGTGAGGTGTTATGATGAGGTGATGGGCACGTGTGAGGTGTTATGATGAGGTGATGGGCGTGTGAGGTGTTATGATGAGGTGATGGGCACGTGTGAGGTGTTATGATGAGGTGATCGGCCACCTTTGAGGTGGCTTAAAATTGATATGTTGTGAAGTGTTTGAACATAAAGTGTTGTGAGGTAAAGTGTTGTGAGGTAAAGTGTTGTGAGGTAAAGTGTTGTGAGGTAAAGTGTAAGATAAAAAGGTTCGAGGTAAAAGGGACCCGGAACGAGGGGTATGAGGTTTTAAAGTAAGAATCTATGAGCATTGGATCACGGTTGATGAGGCTGGCTCAACATTGTGAGTGTGGAGGAGGAGGGCTGTGAGGCGCGACCCAAAGCTGCCACTTTATTAGTTATCGAAACTCATGCTTCAAAATGTTTGCTGAGAGACTTGAAATATTTGGACGAGGTCAGCTGGGGGGTCGCAACACGTGACCTGCCCACTGCAGCTGACCTGCAGCAGGACCTACGCTCTACCTACACCTGCAGCAGGACCTACGCTCTACCTACACCTGCAGCAGGACCTACGCTCTACCTACACCTGCACAGGACCTACGCTCTACCTACACCTGCAGCAGGACCTACGCTCTACCTACACCTGCAGCAGGACCTACGCTCTACCTACACCTGCAGCAGGACCTACGCTCTATCTACACCTACACAGGACCTACGCTCTATCTACACCTACACAGGACCTACGCTCTACCTACACCTACACAGGACCTACGCTCTACCTACACCTGCACAGGACCTACGACGCAGGACCCACGCTCAAACAGAATCTTCTCTCGTTGGACATTGAAGATGTGGTATTGTGTGGATGAATGTGGTGGTTCGCCAGGCGCAAGGTATTTTGCGATCAGGTGGAAAATGTAAACATTCATCTTCTCTACTTCAACAGAACACTAACTATGCTCGGGTCTAGAGAGCTGGTGTTTATTTGAGGTGGTGGCCAAGCTGTCCAAGAGACCTGCTGTGATTTTGTATATATACTGCTTCCTTTTGAATGTATATAGTTTCATTCATATTCTTGTGGGTAAGAATATGTGTAATGCTAATAATGTTAAAACGAAAAACGCCCACGTTAAAACAGCTTAAACTTGTGAAATAAATGCTTAAAACCGGTTGACACCTTGCACAACAGCTTAGAACCCGTTGACACCTTACACAACAGCTTAAAACCGGTTGACGCCTTACACAACAGCTTAGAACCAGTTGACGCCTTACACAACAGCTTAGAACCCGTTGACACCTTACACAGCAGCTTAAAACCGGTTGACGCCTTACACAACAGCTTAAAACCGGTTGACGCCTTACACAACAGCTTAAAACCGGTTGACGCCTTACACAACAGCTTAAAACCGGTTGACGCCTTACACAACAACTTAGAACCAGTTGACACCTTACACAACAGCTTAAAACCGGTTGACGCCTTACACAACAACTTAGAACCCGTTGACACCTTACACAACAGCTTAGAACCCGTTGACACCTTACACAACAGCTTAAAACCGGTTGACGCCTTACACAACAGCTTAGAACCAGTTGATGTTTCACACAACAGCTTAAGTCTGTGGCTCAGTCAGCAGACTTGTGATCTATCATTAAAACCTGGTGAAGAAAATGGTGAGGGGAAGATTGTGTGTAGATGGGGGTACTTACCTGTGTGTGGGCTGACGGTGTCGACGATGGGGGCGACGGTGTCGACGGTGTCGACGACGACGGTGGCAGTGTCGACGATGAGGGTGACGGTGTAGGCGCGATGGCGGGGCACGCCCGATGCCCTTTCCCCTCCGTCACTGTGTGAGGCAGGGGAGCCGTTGTAGCGAGAGTCACTGCGGCCGTCGTAGCGAAAGTCACTGCGGTCGACGTAGCGCGAGTCACTGCGGCCGTCGCAGTGAGAGTCACTGCGACCGACGTAACGGGTGTCGTTGTAGTGCGAGGCACTGCGACCGTTGTGACGAGGTGCTTTAAGGTAGTCGTAGAATGGCACGAGCAAGCTGTTGTAACTTTGATGAAGGAAGCCGTTATAGTTTTGGGCACTGAGGCCGTCGTAGCCTGGAACACAGAGGCCGTTGTAGACTCGGGCACAGAGGCCGTTGTAGACTCGGGCACAGAGGCCGTCGTAGCGTGGGGCACGTAGGCCGTTTCAGCCTGGGGCACCGAGGCCGTCGTACCGTGGGGTACTGAGGCCGTTGTAGCCTGGGGCACAGAGGCCGTCCTAGCGTGGGGCACTGAGGCCGTTGTGGCCTCGGGCACAGAGGCCGTCCTAGCGAGGGGCACAGAGGCCGTTTTAGCGTGGGGCACAGAGGCCGTCGCAGTGTGAGGCACTGAGGCCGTTGTAGCCTCGGGCACGGAGGCCGTTGTAGCCTGGGGCACAGAGGCCGTTGTAGCCTGGTGTATGTAGGCCGTTGTAACCTGGGGCACAGAGGCCGTTATGTTGAGGGGAGACGCAAGAGAGTACACTGTTGGACACGGAGGACTGAGACGCTACGGATGTCAAGAGCTACAGTCTGCTGCCTCCTGGAACTACTGTGTGCTGCCTCCTAGAACAACTGTGCGCTGATTGTTGGAACTACTGTGTGCTGCCTGGTGAAACTACTGTGTGCTGGCTCCTGGAGCTACAGTGTGCTGCCTGCTGAAGGTACAGTGTCGTACTTCCTGGATGCACAGTGTTCTCGGCCTGCTGAAAGTAGTGTCGTGCTTCCTGATTGTACAGTGTGCTTCCTGTTGAAGGTACAGTGTGGTGCTTGATGGCGAAGGCTGCCCCGGGCGGCTGTTGGTCGGGGCAGAAAGGGTGTGAATGGGTTGCGAGGGGCTGCGGGCGGCGTGAGGGGCGGCCTGCGAGGCGGGTGCAAGTATCCTCTCACCGAGGGCCCCTGGCTACACTGACCGAGTCGCTGCCGTGGCTGCTGAACGTGCCGCCGTGTCTGCCGACCTGCAGGAAGCCGCCGCCACCCATTGGCCAGGCGGCGGCGCTCCGCCCACCGCCCACGCAGGTCGCCACGGCGCATACGCCGCCTCACTCATTGATAACTTCCCCACAACTCCTCCACCCACACTACCGCCTGCACCCGCGGGGGTGATGCCTCCCGCACGCCGCCAGGGCGTGGGTGGCCGCCAGGTGTGGAGGGTGTGGCCGCCAGGTGCCGCCCCCACCACACCTCGCCTCTCACTCGTCACTTACACCGCCCCGGCACAGCTAATTGTGGCGGTGGCCGCGCCCCTGTGGTGGCGCGTCGCCGCCCCCGCCCGCGGCTGTAGGGCGCGGCAGGGCGCGGCCAGGTACCGCCCTCCGCTTATCCCCCGGGACCAGGGCCATCTTGCCGCCCCCACCCACCCCGCCCACCCCGCCCTCTCACAACCATCACATCTCCACCATTTTCCCCACGACTCCAGACTTACACGCGACAGATTTTGTCGGTAAGAAGAGGGCGGAGGAAGGTGTGGCCGGCCCCGCCCTCACATGGTGTGGCCGGCCCCGCCCTCACATGGTGTGGCCGGCCCGGCCCTCACATGGTGTGGCCGGCCCCACCCTCACATGATGTGGCCGGCCCCGCCCTCACATGGTGTGGCCGGCCCCGCCCTCACATGGTGTGGCCGGCCCGGCCCTCACATGGTGTGGCCGGCCCCGCCCTCACATGGTGTGGCTGGTCCCGCCCTCACATGGAGTGGCCGGCCCCGCCCTCACATGGTGTGGCTGGTCCCGGCCTCACATGGAGTGGCCGGCCCCACCCTCACATGATGTGGCCGGTCCCGCCCTCACATGGTGTGGCTGGTCCCGCCCTCACATGATGTGGCTGGTCCCGCCCTCACATGATGTGGCTGATCCCGCCCTCACATGGTGTGGCCGGCCCCGCCCTCACATGGTGTGGCCGGCCCGGGCCTCACATGGTGTGGCCGGCCCCGCTCTCACATGGTGTGGCTGGTCCCGCCCTCACATGGAGTGGCCGCGGCCCCGCCCTCACATGGTGTGGCTGGTCCCGGCCTCACATGGAGTGGCCGGCCCCACCCTCACATGATGGGCCGGTCCCGCCCTCATATGGTGTGGCTGGTCCCGCCCTCACATGATGTGGCTGATCCCGCCCTCACATGATGTGGCTGGTCCCGCCCTCACATGATGTGGCTGGTCCCGCCCTCACATGGTGTGGCCGGTCCCGCCCTCACATGATGTGGCTGGTCCCGCCCTCACATGGTGTGGCCGGTCCCGCCCTCACATGGTGTGGCCGGCCCCGCCCTCACATGGAGTGGCTGGTCCCGCCCTCACATGGAGTGGCTGGTCCCGCCCTCACATGGTGTGGCCGGTCCCGCCCTCACATGATGTGGCCGGTCCCGCCCTCACATGGTGTGGCTGGTCCCGCCCTCACATGATGTGGCTGGTCCCGCCCTCACATGGTGTGGCTGGTCCCGCCCTCACATGATGTGCCCGGCCCCGCCCTCACATGGTGTGGCTGGCCGCACCCTCACATGGTGTGGCCGGCCCCGCCCTCACATGGAGTGGCTGGTCCCGCCCTCACATGGAGTGGCTGGTCCCGCCCTCACATGGTGTGGCTGGTCCCGCCCTCACATGGTGTGGCCGGTCCCGCCCTCACATGTTGTGGCTGGTCCCGCCCTCACATGGTGTGGCTGGTCCCGCCCTCACATGGTGTGGCCGGTCCCGCCCTCACATGGTGTGGCCGGTCCCGCCCGCCTCACATGATGTGGCCGGTCCCGCCCTCACATGATGTGGCTGGTCCCGCCCGCCGCAAATGATGTGGCCGTCCCCGCCCTCCCGCCCTCACATGATGTGGCTGGTCCCGCCCTCACATGGTGTGGCCGGTCCCGCCCTCACATGGTGTGGCTGGTCCCGCCCTCACATGGTGTGGCCGGGCCCGCCCTCACATGGTGTGGCCGGTCCCGCCCTCACATGGTGTGGCTGGTCCCGCCCTCACATGGTGTGGCCGGTCCCGCCCTCACATGGTGTGGCTGGTCCCGCCCGCCTCACATGATGTGGCCGGTCCCGCCCTCACATGATGTGGCTGGTCCCGCCCGCCGCAAATGATGTGGCCGGTCCCGCCCTCACATGGTGTGGCCGGTCCCGCCCTCACATGGTGTGGCCGGTCCCGCCCTCACATGGTGTGGCCGGCCCCGCCCTCACATGGTGTGGCCGGCCCCGCCCTCACATGGTGTGGCCGGCCCCGCCCTCACATGGAGTGGCTGGTCCCGCCCTCACATGATGTGGCTGGTCCCGCCCTCACATGGTGTGGCTGGTCCCGCCCTCACATGGTGTGGCCGGCCCCGCCCTCACATGATGTGCCCGGCCCCGCCCTCACATGGTGTGGCTGGCCGCGCCCTCACATGGAGTGGCTGGTCCCGCCCTCACATGGAGTGGCTGGTCCCGCCCTCACATGGTGTGGCCGGTCCCGCCCGCCGCAAATGGTGTGGCCGGTCCCGCCCTCACATGATGTGGCTGGTCCCGCCCTCACATGGTGTGGCTGGTCCCGCCCTCACATGGTGTTGCCGGCCCCGCCCTCACATGGTGTGGCCGGTCCCGCCCGCCGCAGATGATGTGGCCGGTCCCGCCCTCACATGGTGTGGCTGGTCCCGCCCTCACATGGTGTGGCCGGCCCCGCCCTCACATGGTGTGGCCGGCCCCGCCCTCACATGGTGTGGCCGGTCCCGCCCTCACATGGTGTGGCCGGTCCCGCCCGCCGCAAATGATGTGGCCGGTCCCGCCCTCACATGATGTGGCTGGTCCCGCCCTCACATGGGGTGGCTGGTCCCGCCCTCACATGGAGTGGCTGGTCCCGCCCTCACATGGTGTGGCCGGTCCCGCCCTCACATGATGTGGCTGGCCCCGCCCTCACATGGTGTGGCCGGTCCCGCCCTCACATGGTGTGGCCGGTCCCGCCCTCACATGGTGTGGCCGGTCCCGCCCGCCTCACATGATGTGGCCGGTCCCGCCCTCACATGATGTGGCTGGTCCCGCCCTCACATGGTGTGGCTGGTCCCGCCCTCACATGGTGTGGCCGGCCCCGCCCTCACATGGTGTGGCCGGCCCCGCCCTCACATGGTGTGGCCGGTCCCGCCCTCACGTGGTGTGGCCGGCCCCGCCCTCACATGATGTGCCCGGCCCCGCCCTCACATGGTGTGGCTGGCCGCACCCTCACATGGTGTGGCTGGCCGCACCCTCACATGGTGTGGCGGGCCCCACCCTCACATGATGTGGCCGGTCCCGCCCTCACATGGTGTGGCCGGTCCTGCCCTCACATGGTGTGGCCGGCCCCGCCCTCACATGATGTGCCCGGCCCCACCCTCACATGGTGTGGCCGGTCCCGCCCTCACATGATGTGGCCTGCCCCGCCCTCGCATGGTGTGGCCGGCCCCACCCTCACATGGTGTGGCCGGCCCCACCCTCACGTGGTGTGGCCGGCCCCGCCCTCAGAGGGTGCGGCCGGCCCCGCCCTCAGAAGGTGTGGTGGGCCCCGCCCTCAGAAGGTGTGGCCGACCCCACCCACAGAAGGTGTGGCCGGTCCCATAATCAGAAGGTGTGGCCGGCCCCGCCCTCAGAGGGTGCGGCCGGCCCCGCCCTCAGAAGGTGTAGCCGGCCCCGCCCTCACATGGTGTGGCCGGCCTCGCCCTCACATGATGTGGTTGGCTCCGCCCTCATATGGTGTGGCCAGCCCCACCCTCACATGGTGTGGCCGGCCCCGCCATCACAAGGTGTGGCCGGCCTCGCCCTCACATGATGTGGTTGGCTCCGCCCTCATATGGTGTGGCCAGCCCCACCCTCACATGGTGTGGCCGGCCCCGCCATCACAAGGTGTGGCCGGCCCCACCCTCAGAAGGTGTGGCCGGCCCAGCCCTCAGAAGGTGTGGCCGACCCCACCCTCACATGGTGCGGCCGGCCCCACCCATAGAAGGTGTGGCCGTCTCCGCCCTCATATGGAGTGGCCGGCCCCGCCCTCACATGGTGTGGCCGACCCCGCCCTCACATGGTGTGGTCGGTCTCGCCATCAGAAGGTGTGGCCGCCCGATCCCTCAGAAGGTATGGCTGGCCCCGCCCTCACATGGTGTGGCCCGCCCCGCCCTCACATGGTGTGGCTGGCTCCACCCTCACATGGTGTGGCCGGCCTTGCCCTCACATGGTGTGGCCGGTATCGCCCTCACATGGTGTGGCCGGCATCGCCCTCACATGGTGTGGCCGGCATCGCCCTCACATGGTGTGGCCGGCATCGCCCTCACATGGTGTGGCCAGGCCCACCCTGTAAAGGTATTGCCAGCCCCGCCCTCAGAAGGTGTGGCCGGCCCCGCTCTCAGAAGCACCTTCTGAGGTGGCCACCCCCGCCCTCAAAAGAAACGGCCAGCCCCGCCCTCAAAAGTTTTGGCCAGCCCCGCCCTCAGAAGGTGTGGCCAGCCCCGCCCTAAGAAGGTGTGGCCGGCCCCGCCCTCAGAAGGTGCGGCCACACCCCCCCCCCCCGCCCTCAGAAGATGTTGCCGGCCCCGCCCTCAGAAGGTGCGGCCACCCCCCGCCCTCAGAAGTTTTGGCCAGCCCCGCCCTCAGAAGGTGCGGCCAGCCCTGCCCTCAGAAGGTGTGGCCAGCCACGCCCTAAGAAGGTGTGGCCAGCCCCCGCCCTCAGAAGTTTTGGCCAGCCCCGCCCTCAGAAGGTGCGGCCACCCCCCCGCCCTCAGAAGTTTTGGCCAGCCCCGCCCTCAGAAGGTGCGGCCAGCCCTGCCCTCAGAAGGTGCGGCCAGCCCCGCCCTCAGAAGGTGCGGCCACCCCCCGCCCTCAGAAGTTTTGGCCAGCCCCGCCCTCAGAAGGTGCGGCCAGGCACGCCCTAAGAAGGTGTGGCCAGCCCCGCCCTCAGAAGGTGCGGCCAGGCACGCCCTAAGAAGGTGTGGCCAGCCCCGCCCTCAGAAGGTGCGGCCACCCCCTGCCCTCAGAAGATGTGGCCGGCCCCGCCCTCAGAAGGTGCGGCCAGCCCCGCCCTCAGCCACACCCAGTAAAAATGAAGGAATTCCACTGCCAAACTTGCAGCATTAGAGTCTCAACCCCAAGCCGCTCGCCTACTTCACAACGAATATTATTACAGTGAATTTCACTCTAGCAGCGAAGGCACTCAGGAAAGGCAGCCCTCAAGTGCAAGGGTCACCCCTGGAGTGCAAGGGCCGCCCTGGAGTGCAAGGGCCGCCCTGGCGCTAATTGTTGAGCAATGGTGGCGGTGGGTGTGGCCGGCCCGGCCCTCACAGGTGCTGGGACTGCCAGAGGTGGGGCCAAGCATGCCGTCCGCCATTTTGGTTATGGTGCCACCTAATGTGCACCAGCCGGGCAGGCTCTCTACAGGTGCACATGCCGGGAAGGGTCTCTACAGGTGTACCAGCCGGGCAGGCACTCTACAGGTGCACATGCCGGCAAAGGTCTTTACAGGTGCACCACCCAGTCAGGCGCCGCCCGCAGTCCCCCGCTACCCATTCACACCCTTTCTGCCCCGACCAACAGCCGCCCGGGGCAGCCTACGCCATCAGGCACCACACTGTACCTTCAATAGGAAGCACACTGTACAATCAAGAATCACGACACTACTTTCAGCAGGCCAAGAACACTGTGCATCCAGGAAGTACGACACTGTACCTTCAGCAGGCAGCACATTATAACTCTAGGAGCCAACACACAGTAGTTCCACCAGGCAGCAGCTCACAGCAACCCCAGCAGGCAGCACACAGTACCTCCTGGAGGCAGCGCACAGTAGCTCCAGGAGGCAGCACACAGTAGCTCTAGGAGGCAGCGCACAGTAGCTTCAGGAGGCAGCACACAGTAGTTCAAGGAGGCAGTATACTATAGCTCAAGACATCCGTAGTGTCTCAGTCCTCCGTGTTCAACAGTGTACTCTCTTGCGTCTCCCCTCAAACAAAACGGCCTCTGTGCCCCAGGCTACGACGGCCTCAGTGCCCCACGCCAGGACGGCCTCTGTGCCCCAGGCTACGACAGCCTCAGTGCCCCACGCCAGGACGGCCTCTGTGCCCCAGGCTACGACGGCCTCAGTCAGGACCCCACGCCAGGACGGCCTCTGTGCCCCAGGCTACGACGGCCTCAGTGCCCCACGCCAGGACGGCCTCTGTGCCCCAGGCTACGACGGCCTCAGTGCCCCACGCCAGGACGGCCTCTGTGCCCCAGGCTACGACGGCCTCAGTGCCCCACGCCAGGAACGGCCTCTGTGCCCAAGGCCAAAACGGGCTCAGTGCCCCACGCTAAGACGGCCTCAGTACCCCACGCTAGGGACGGCCTCTGTGCCCAAGGCCACAACGGCCTCAGTACCCCAGGCTACGAGGGCCTCAGTGCCCAAGACAATAACGGCTTCCTTCATCAAAGTTACAACAGCTTACTCGTGCGATTCTACGACTACCTTAAAGCACCTCGTCACAACGGTCGCAGTGCCTCGCACTACAACGACACCCGTTACGTCGGCCGCAGTGACTCGCGCTACAACGGCTCAGAGACTCGCTACAACGGCTTCCCTGCCTTACAAAGTGACAGCGAGAGATGGGCATCGGGCGTGCCCCGCCATCACGCCTACACTGTAACCCCATCGTCGACACTGCCACCGTCGTCGTCGACACCGTCGCCCCCATCGTCGACACCGTCAGTCCACACACAGGTAAGTATCCCATCTACACCTGGTTGGTTGATTGGTTGATCAACACGACCTGCCTAGCTGGTACACCTGTAGAGAGCCTGACAGTATGGTGGGCAGGCTCTCTACAGGTGAACCAGCCGGGCAGGCTCTCTACAGGTGCAGCAGCCGGGCAGGCTCTCTACAGGTGCACCAGCCGGGCAGGCTCTCTACAAGTGCACCAGCCGGGCAGGCTCTCTACAGGTGTACCAGCCGGGCAGGCTCTCTACAGGTGTACCAGCCGGGAAGGCTCTCTACAGGTGCACCAGCCGGGCAGGCTCAATACAGCCGGGGGGCTCTCTACAGGTGCACCAGCCGGGCAGGCTCTTTACAGGTGCACCAGCCGGGCAGGCTCTCTACAGGTGCACCAGCCGGGCGGGCTCTCTACAGGTGCTCCGGCCGGGCGGGCTCTCTACAGGTGCACCAGCCGGGCAGGCTCTCTACATGTGCACCAGCCGGGCAGGCTCTCTACAGGTGCACCAGCCGCGCAGGCTCTCAACAGGTGCCCCAGCCGCGCAGGCTCTCTACAGCCGGGAAGGGGGGGGGGCTCTCTAGAGGTGCACCAGCTGGGCAGGCTCTCTACAGGTGCACCAGCCGGGCAGGCTCTCTACAGGTGCACCAGCCGGGCAGGCTCTCTACAGGTGTAAAAGCCGGGCAGGCTCTCTACAGGTGCACCAGCCGGGCGGGCTCGCTACAGGTGCACCAGCCGGACAGGCTCTCTACAGGTGCACCAGCCGGGCAGGCTCTCTACAGGTGCACCAGCCGGGCAGGCTCTCTACAGGTGCACCAGCCGGGCAGGCTCTTTACAGATGGGCAGACTCTCTACAGCTGGGCAAGCTCTCTACAGGTGCAACAGCCGGACAGGCTTTCTACAGGTGCACCAGCCGGGCAGGCTCTCTACAGGTGCACCAGCCGGGCAGGCTCTCTACAGATGCACCAGCCGGACAGGCTCTCTACAGGAGCACCACCCGGGCAGGCTCTCTACAGGTGCACCAGCCGGACAGGCTCTCTACAGGTGCACCAGCTGGGCAGGCTCTCTACAGGTGCACCAGCCAGGCAGGCTCTCTACAGGTGCACCAGCCGGGCAGGCTTTCTACAGGTGCACCAGCTGGGCAGGCTCTCTACAGGTGCACCAGCCGGGGGGCTCTCTACTGGTTCACCTGCCGGGCAGGCTCTCTACAGGTGCACCAGCCAGGGGGGGAGGCTCTCTACAGGTGCACCAGCCGGGGGGGGGGGGGGGGCTCTCTACAGGTGCACCAGCCGGGCAGGCTCTCTACAGGTGCACCAGCCGGGCAGGCTCTCTACAGGTGCACCAGCCGGGCAGGCTCTCTACAGGTGCACCAGCCGGGCAGGCTCTCTACAGGTGCACCGGGCGGGCAGGCTCTCTACAGCCGGGGGGCTCTCTACAGGTGCACCAGCTGGGCAGGCTCTCTACAGGTGCACCAGTCGGGGGGCTCTCTGCAGGTGCACCAGCCGGGCAGGTTCTCTACAGGTGCACCAGCCGGGCAGGCTCTCTACAGGTGCACCAGCCGGGCAGGCTCTCTACAGCCGGGGGGCTCTCTACAGGTGCACCAGCTGGGCAGGCTCTCTACACGTGCACCAGCCGGGCAGGCTCTCTACAGGTGCACCAGCTGGGCAGGCTCACAACACGTGCACCAGCTGGGCAGGCTCTCTACAGGTGCACCAGCTGGGCAGGCTCTCTACAGGTGTACCAGCCGGGTAGGCTCTCTACAGGTGTACCAGCCGGGCAGGCTCTCTACAGGTGCACCAGCCGGGCGGGCTCTCTACAGGTGCACCAGCTGGGCAGGCTCTCTACACGTGCACCAGCTGGGCAGGCTCTCTACAGGTGCACCAGCCGGGCAGGCTCTCTACAGGTGTACCAGCCGGGCAGGCTCTCTACAGGTGCACCAGCCGGGCGGGCTCTCTACAGGTGCACCAGCCGGACAGGCTCCCTACAGGTGCACCAGCCTGGCAGGCTCTCTACAGGTGCACCAGCCGGGCAGGCTCTCTACAGGTGCACCAGCCTTGCAAACTCTCTACAGGGGCTCCAGCCGAGCAGGCTCTCTACATGTGCACCAGCCGGGCGGGCTCTCTACCGGTGCACCAGCCGGGCAGGTTCTTTACAGGTGCACCAGCCGGGCGGGCTGTCTACAGGTGCACCAGCCGGGCAGGCTCTTTACAGGTGCACCAGCCGGGCAGGCACTCTACAGGTGCACCAGCCGGGCAGGCTCTTTACAGGTGCACCAGCCGCGCGGGCTCTCTACAGATGCACCAGCCGGGCTTGCTCTCTACAGATGCACCAGCCGGGCAAGCTCTTTACAGGTGCACCAGCCGGGCAGGCTCTCTACAGATGCACCAGCCGGGCAGGCTCTCTACAGGTGCACCAGCCGGACAGGCTTTCAACAGGTGCACCAGGCGGGCAGGCTCTCTACAGGTGCACCAGCCGGGCAGGCTCTCTACAGGTGCACCAGCCGGGCAGGCTCTCTACAGGTGCACCAGCCGGGCAGGCTCTCTACAGGTGCACCAGCCGGGCAGGCTCTCTACAGGTGCACCAGCCGGGCAGGCTCTCTACAGGTGCACCAGCCGGGCAAGCTCTTTACAGGTGCACCAGCCGGGCAAACTCTTTACAGGTGCACCAGCCGGGCAGGCTCTCTACAGATGCACCAGCCGGGCAAGCTCTTTACAGGTGCACCAGCCGGGCAGGCTCTCTACAGATGCACCAGCCGGGCAGGCTCTCTACAGGTGCACCAGCCGGGCAGGCTCTCTACAGGTGCACCAGCCGGGCAGGCTCTCTACAGGTGCACCAGCCGGGCAAGCTCTCTACAGGTGCACCAGCCGGGCAGGCTCTCTACAGGGCCACCAGCCGGGCAGGCTCTCTACAGATGCACCAGCCGGGCAGGCTCTCTACAGGTGCACCAGCCGGGCAGGCTCTCTACAGGTGCACCAGCCGGGCAGGCTCTCTACAGGTGCACCAGCCGGGCAGGCTCTCTACAGGTGCACCAGCCGGGCAGGCTCTTTACAGGTGCACCAGCCGGGCAGGCTCTCTACAGGTGCACCAGCCGGGCGGGCTCTTTACAGGTGCACCAGCCGGACAGGCTTTCTACAGGTGCACCAGCCGGACAGGCTTTCTACAGGTGCACCAGCCGGGCAGGCTCTCTACAGGTGCACCAGCCGGACAGGCTCTCTACAGGTGCACCAGCCGGGCGGGCTCTCTACAGGTGCACCAGCTGGGCGGGCTCTTTACAGGTGCACCAGCCGGACAGGCTTTCTACAGGTGCACCAGCCGGACAGGCTCTCTAAGGTGCACCAGCCGGGCAGGCTCTCTACAGGTGCACCAGCCGGGCACCTGCTCTCTAAGGTGCACCAGCCGGACAGGCTCTCTAAGGTGCACCAGCCGGACAGGCTCTCTACAGGTGCACCAGCCGGGCAGGCTCTCTACAGGTGCACCAGCCGGACAGGCTCTCTACAGGTGCACCAGCCGAACAGGCTTTCTACAGGTGCACCAGCCGGGCGGGCTTTCTACAGGTGCACCAGCCGGACAGGCTTTCTACAGGTGCACCAGCCGGGCGGGCTCTTTACAGGTGCACCAGCCGGACAGGCTTTCTACAGGTGCACCAGCCGGACAGGCTCTCTAAGGTGCACCCGCTGGGCAGGCTCTCTACAGGTGCACCAGCCGGGCACCTGCTCTCTAAGGTGCACCAGCCGGACAGGCTCTCTAAGGTGCACCAGCCGGGCAGGCTCTCTACAGGTGCACCAGCCGGGCAGGCTCTCTACAGATGCACCAGCCGGGCAGGCTCTCTACAGGTGCACCAGCCGGGCAGGCTCTCTACAGGTGCACCAGCCGGGCAGGCTCTCTACAAGTGCACCTGCCGGGCAGGCTCTCTACAGGTGCACCGGCCGGGCGGGCTCTCTACAGGTACACCAACCGGGCAGGCTCTCTACAGGTGCACCAGCCGGGCAGGCTCTCTACAGGTGCACCATCCGGGCAGGCTCTCTATAGGTACACCAGCTGGGCAGGCTCTCTACAGGTGCACCAGCCGGATAGGCTCTCTACAGGTGCACCAGCCGGGCAGGCTCTCTACAGGTGCACCAGCCGGGCAGGCTCTCTAAGGTGCACCAGCCGGGCAGGCTCTCTAAGGTGCACCAGCTGGGCAGGCTCTCTACAGGTGCACCAGCTGGGCAGGCTCTCTAAGGTGCACCAGCTGGGCAGGCTCTCTACAGGTGCACCAGCCGGGTAGGCTCTCTACAGGTGCACCGGCCGGGCGGGCTCTCTACAGGTGCACCAACCGGGCAGGCTCTCTACAGGTGCACCAGCCGGGCAGGCTCTCTACAGGTGCACCAGCCGGGCAGGCTCTCTACAGGTGCACCAGCCGTGCAGGCTCTTTACAGGTGCACCAGCCGGGCGGGCTCTCTACAGGTGCACCAGCCGGGCGGGCTCTTTACAGGTGCACCAGCCGGACAGGCTTTCTACAGGTGCACCAGCCGGACAGGCTTTCTACAGGTGCACCAGCCGGGCAGGCTCTCTACAGGTGCACCAGCCGGACAGGCTTTCTACAGGTGCACCAGCCGGGCGGGCTCTCTACAGGTGCACCAGCCGGGCGGGCTCTTTACAGGTGCACCAGCCGGACAGGCTTTCTACAGGTGCACCAGCCGGACAGGCTCTCTAAGGTGCACCAGCCGGGCAGGCTCTCTACAGGTGCACCAGCCGGGCACCTGCTCTCTAAGGTGCACCAGCCGGACAGGCTCTCTAAGGTGCACCAGCCGGACAGGCTCTCTACAGGTGCACCAGCCGGGCAGGCTCTTTACAGATGGGCAGACTCTCTACAGCTGGGCAAGCTCTCTACAGGTGCACCAGCCGGACAGGCTTTCTACAGGTGCACCAGCCGGGCAGGCTCTCTACAGGTGCACCAGCCGGGCAGGCTCTCTACAGATGCACCAGCCGGACAGGCTCTCTACAGGAGCACCAGCCGGGCAGGCTCTCTACAGGTGCACCAGCCGGACAGGCTCTCTACAGGTGCACCAGCTGGGCAGGCTCTCTACAGGTGCACCAGCCAGGCAGGCTCTCTACAGGTGCACCAGCCGGGCAGGCTTTCTACAGGTGCACCAGCTGGGCAGGCTCTCTACAGGTGCACCAGCCGGTGGGCTCTCTACTGGTGCACCTGCCGGGCAGGCTCTCTACAGGTGCACCAGCCAGGGGGGGAGGCTCTCTACAGGTGCACCAGCCGGGGGGGGGGGGGCTCTCTACAGGTGCACCAGCCGGGCAGGCTCTCTACAGGTGCACCAGCCGGGCAGGCTCTCTACAGGTGCACCAGCCGGGCAGGCTCTCTACAGGTGCACCAGCCGGGCAGGCTCTCTACAGCTGGGGGGCTCTCTACAGGTGCACCAGCTGGGCAGGCTCTCTACAGGTGCACCAGTCGGGGGGCTCACTGCAGGTGCACCAGCCGGGCAGGTTCTCTACAGGTGCACCAGCCGGGCAGGCTCTCTACAGGTGCACCAGCCGGGCAGGCTCTCTACAGCCGGGGGGCTCTCTACAGGTGCACCAGCTGGGCAGGCTCTCTACACGTGCACCAGCCGGGCAGGCTCTCTACAGGTGCACCAGCTGGGCAGGCTCTCAACACGTGCACCAGCTGGGCAGGCTCTCTACAGGTGCACCAGCTGGGCAGGCTCTCTACAGGTGTACCAGCCGGGTAGGCTCTCTACAGGTGTACCAGCCGGGCAGGCTCTCTACAGGTGCACCAGCCGGGCGGGCTCTCTACAGGTGCACCAGCTGGGCAGGCTCTCTACACGTGCACCAGCTGGGCAGGCTCTCTACAGGTGCACCAGCCGGGCAGGCTCTCTACAGGTGTACCAGCCGGGCAAGCTCTCTACAGGTGCACCAGCCGGGCGGGCTCTCTACAGGTGCACCAGCCGGACAGGCTTTCTACAGGTGCACCAGCCTGGCAGGCTCTCTACAGGTGCACCAGCCGGGCCGGCTCTCTACAGGTGCACCAGCCTTGCAAACTCTCTACAGGGGCTCCAGCCGAGCAGGCTCTCTACATGTGCACCAGCCGGGCGGGCTCTCTACCGGTGCACCAGCCGGGCAGGCTCTTTACAGGTGCACCAGCCGGGCGGGCTCTCTACAGGTGCACCAGCCGGGCAGGCTCTTTACAGGTGCACCAGCCGGGCAGGCTCTCTACAGGTGCACCAGCCGGGCGGGCTCTTTACAGGTGCACCAGCCGGGCGGGCTCTCTACAGATGCACCAGCCGGGCAGGCTCTCTACAGATGCACCAGCCGGGCAAGCTCTTTACAGGTGCACCAGCCGGGCAGGCTCTCTACAGATGCACCAGCCGGGCAGGCTCTCTACAGGTGCACCAGCCGGGCAGGCTTTCTACAGGTGCACCAGCTGGGCAGGCTCTCTACAGGTGCACCAGCCGGGGGGCTCTCTACTGGTTCACCTGCCGGGCAGGCTCTCTACAGGTGCACCAGCCAGGGGGGAGGCTCTCTACAGGTGCACCAGCCGGGGGGGGGGGGGCTCTCTACAGGTGCACCAGCCGGGCAGGCTCTCTACAGGTGCACCAGCCGGGCAGGCTCTCTACAGGTGCACCAGCCGGGCAGGCTCTCTACAGGTGCACCAGCCGGGCAGGCTCTCTACAGCCGGGGGGCTCTCTACAGGTGCACCAGCTGGGCAGGCTCTCTACAGGTGCACCAGTCGGGGGGCTCTCTGCAGGTGCACCAGCCGGGCAGGTTCTCTACAGGTGCACCAGCCGGGCAGGCTCTCTACAGGTGCACCAGCCGGGCAGGCTCTCTACAGCCGGGGGGCTCTCTACAGGTGCACCAGCTGGGCAGGCTCTCTACACGTGCACCAGCCGGGCAGGCTCTCTACAGGTGCACCAGCTGGGCAGGCTCTCAACACGTGCACCAGCTGGGCAGGCTCTCTACAGGTGCACCAGCTGGGCAGGCTCTCTACAGGTGTACCAGCCGGGTAGGCTCTCTACAGGTGTACCAGCCGGGCAGGCTCTCTACAGGTGCACCAGCCGGGCGGGCTCTCTACAGGTGCACCAGCTGGGCAGGCTCTCTACACGTGCACCAGCTGGGCAGGCTCTCTACAGGTGCACCAGCCGGGCAGGCTCTCTACAGGTGTATCAGCCGGGCAGGCTCTCTACAGGTGCACCAGCCGGGCGGGCTCTCTACAGGTGCACCAGCCGGACAGGCTTTCTACAGGTGCACCAGCCTGGCAGGCTCTCTACAGGTGCACCAGCCGGGCAGGCTCTCTACAGGTGCACCAGCCTTGCAAACTCTCTACAGGGGCTCCAGCCGAGCAGGCTCTCTACATGTGCACCAGCCGGGCGGGCTCTCTACCGGTGCACCAGCCGGGCAGGCTCTTTACAGGTGCACCAGCCGGGCGGGCTCTCTACAGGTGCACCAGCCGGGCAGGCTCTTTACAGGTGCACCAGCCGGGCAGGCTCTCTACAGGTGCACCAGCCGGGCGGGCTCTTTACAGGTGCACCAGCCGGGCGGGCTCTCTACAGATGCACCAGCCGGGCAGGCTCTCTACAGATGCACCAGCCGGGCAAGCTCTTTACAGGTGCACCAGCCGGGCAGGCTCTCTACAGATGCACCAGCCGGGCAGGCTCTCTACAGGTGCACCAGCCGGGCAGGCTTTCAACAGGTGCACCAGGCGGGCAGGCTCTCTACAGGTGCACCAGCCGGGCAAGCTCTCTACAGGTGCACCAGCCGGGCAGGCTCTCTACAGGTGCACCAGCCGGGCAGGCTCTCTACAGGTGCACCAGCCGGGCAGGCTCTCTACAGGTGCACCAGCCGGGCAGGCTCTCTACAGGTGCACCAGCCGGGCAAGCTCTCTACAGGTGCACCAGCCGGGCAAACTCTTTACAGGTGCACCAGCCGGGCAGGCTCTCTACAGATGCACCAGCCGGGCAAGCTCTTTACAGGTGCACCAGCCGGGCAGGCTCTCTACAGATGCACCAGCCGGGCAGGCTCTCTACAGGTGCACCAGCCGGGCAGGCTCTCTACAGATGCACCAGCCGGGCAGGCTCTCTACAGGTGCACCAGCCGGGCAGGCTCTCTACAGGTGCACCAGCCGGGCAGGCTCTCTACAGTTGCACCAGCCGGGCAAGCTCTCTACAGGTGCACCAGCCGGGCAGGCTCTCTACAGGGCCACCAGCCGGGCAGGCTCTCTACAGATGCACCAGCCGGGCAGGCTCTCTACAGGTGCACCAGCCGGGCAGGCTCTCTACAGGTGCACCAGCCGGGCAGGCTCTCTACAGGTGCACCAGCCGGGCAGGCTCTCTACAGGTGCACCAGCCGGGCAGGCTCTTTACAGGTGCACCAGCCGGGCTGGCTCTCTACAGGTGCACCAGCCGGGCGGGTTCTTTACAGGTGCACCAGCCGGACAGGCTTTCTACAGGTGCACCAGCCGGACAGGCTTTCTACAGGTGCACCAGCCGGGCAGGCTCTCTACAGGTGCACCAGCCGGACAGGCTCTCTACAGGTGCACCAGCCGGGCGGGCTCTCTACAGGTGCACCAGCCGGGCAGGCTCTCTACAGCCGGGGGGCTCTCTACAGGTGCACCAGCTGGGCAGGCTCTCTACAGGTGCACCAGTCGGGGGGCTCTCTGCAGGTGCACCAGCCGGGCAGGTTCTCTACAGGTGCACCAGCCGGGCAGGCTCTCTACAGGTGCACCAGCCGGGCAGGCTCTCTACAGCCGGGGGGCTCTCTACAGGTGCACCAGCTGGGCAGGCTCTCTACACGTGCACCAGCCGGGCAGGCTCTCTACAGGTGCACCAGCTGGGCAGGCTCTCAACACGTGCACCAGCTGGGCAGGCTCTCTACAGGTGCACCAGCTGGGCAGGCTCTCTACAGGTGTACCAGCCGGGTAGGCTCTCTACAGGTGTACCAGCCGGGCAGGCTCTCTACAGGTGCACCAGCCGGGCGGGCTCTCTACAGGTGCACCAGCTGGGCAGGCTCTCTACACGTGCACCAGCTGGGCAGGCTCTCTACAGGTGCACCAGCCGGGCAGGCTCTCTACAGGTGTATCAGCCGGGCAGGCTCTCTACAGGTGCACCAGCCGCGCGGGCTCTCTACAGGTGCACCAGCCGGACAGGCTTTCTACAGGTGCACCAGCCTGGCAGGCTCTCTACAGGTGCACCAGCCGGGCCGGCTCTCTACAGGTGCACCAGCCTTGCAAACTCTCTACAGGGGCTCCAGCCGAGCAGGCTCTCTACATGTGCACCAGCCGGGCGGGCTCTCTACCGGTGCACCAGCCGGGCAGGCTCTTTACAGGTGCACCAGCCGGGCGGGCTCTCTACAGGTGCACCAGCCGGGCAGGCTCTTTACAGGTGCACCAGCCGGGCAGGCACTCTACAGGTGCACCAGCCGGGCAGGCTCTTTACAGGTGCACCAGCCGCGCGGGCTCTCTACAGATGCACCAGCCGGGCTGGCTCTCTACAGATGCACCAGCCGGGCAAGCTCTTTACAGGTGCATCAGCCGGGCAGGCTCTCTACAGATGCACCAGCCGGGCAGGCTCTCTACAGGTGCACCAGCCGGGCAGGCTTTCAACAGGTGCACCAGGCGGGCAGGCTCTCTACAGGTGCACCAGCCGGGCAAGCTCTCTACAGGTGCACCAGCCGGGCAGGCTCTCTACAGGTGCACCAGCCGGGCAGGCTCTCTACAGGTGCACCAGCCGGGCAGGCTCTCTACAGGTGCACCAGCCGGGCAGGCTCTCTACAGGTGCACCAGCCGGGCAAGCTCTCTACAGGTGCACCAGCCGGGCAAACTCTTTACAGGTGCACCAGCCGGGCAGGCTCTCTACAGATGCACCAGCCGGGCAAGCTCTTTACAGGTGCACCAGCCGGGCAGGCTCTCTACAGATGCACCAGCCGGGCAGGCTCTCTACAGGTGCACCAGCCGGGCAGGCTCTCTACAGGTGCACCAGCCGGGCAGGCTCTCTACAGGTGCACCAGCCGGGCAAGCTCTCTACAGGTGCACCAGCCGGGCAGGCTCTCTACAGGGCCACCAGCCGGGCAGGCTCTCTACAGGTGCACCAGCCGGGCAGGCTCTCTACAGGTGCACCAGCCGGGCAGGCTCTCTACAGGTGCACCAGCCGGGCAGGCTCTCTACAGGTGCACCAGCCGGGCAGGCTCTCTACAGGTGCACCAGCCGGGCAAGCTCTTTACAGGTGCACCAGCCGGGCAGGCTCTCTACAGGTGCACCAGCCGGGCGGGCTCTTTACAGGTGCACCAGCCGGACAGGCTTTCTACAGGTGCACCAGCCGGACAGGCTTTCTACAGGTGCACCAGCCGGGCAGGCTCTCTACAGGTGCACCAGCCGGACAGGCTCTCTACAGGTGCACCAGCCGGGCGGGCTCTCTACAGGTGCACCAGCTGGGCGGGCTCTTTACAGGTGCACCAGCCGGACAGGCTTTCTACAGGTGCACCAGCCGGACAGGCTCTCTAAGGTGCACCAGCCGGGCAGGCTCTCTACAGGTGCACCAGCCGGACAGGCTCTCTAAGGTGCACCAGCCGGACAGGCTCTCTACAGGTGCACCAGCCGGGCAGGCTCTCTACAGGTGCACCAGCCGGACAGGCTCTCTACAGGTGCACCAGCCGGACAGGCTTTCTACAGGTGCACCAG
The DNA here is from genome assembly GCF_020424385.1 of Procambarus clarkii. NCBI lineage: Eukaryota > Metazoa > Arthropoda > Malacostraca > Decapoda > Cambaridae > Procambarus > Procambarus clarkii. The sequence continues at coordinate 24,862,933 of NC_059611.1, read as the reverse complement.
CCGGGCGGGCTTTCTACAGGTGCACCAGCCGGACAGGCTTTCTACAGGTGCACCAGCCGGGCGGGCTCTTTACAGGTGCACCAGCCGGACAGGCTTTCTACAGGTGCACCAGCCGGACAGGCTTTCTACAGGTGCACCAGCCGGACAGGCTCTCTAAGGTGCACCCGCCGGGCAGGCTCTCTACAGGTGCACCAGCCGGGCACCTGCTCTCTAAGGTGCACCAGCCGGACAGGCTCTCTAAGGTGCACCAGCCGGGCAGGCTCTCTACAGGTGCACCAGCCGGGCAGGCTCTCTACAGATGCACCAGCCGGGCAGGCTCTCTACAGGTGCACCAGCCGGGCAGGCTCTCTACAGGTGCACCAGCCGGGCAGGCTCTCTACAAGTGCACCTGCCGGGCAGGCTCTCTACAGGTGCACCGGCCGGGCGGGCTCTCTACAGGTACACCAACCGGGCAGGCTCTCTACAGGTGCACCAGCCGGGCAGGCTCTCTACAGGTGCACCATCCGGGCAGGCTCTCTATAGGTGCACCAGCTGGGCAGGCTCTCTACAGGTGCACCAGCCGGATAGGCTCTCTACAGGTGCACCAGCCGGGCAGGCTCTCTACAGGTGCACCAGCCGGGCAGGCTCTCTAAGGTGCACCAGCCGGGCAGGCTCTCTAAGGTGCACCAGCTGGGCAGGCTCTCTACAGGTGCACCAGCTGGGCAGGCTCTCTAAGGTGCATCAGCTGGGCAGGCTCTCTACAGGTGCACCAGCCGGGTAGGCTCTCTACAGGTGCACCGGCCGGGCGGGCTCTCTACAGGTGCACCAACCGGGCAGGCTCTCTACAGGTGCACCAGCCGGGCAGGCTCTCTACAGGTGCACCAGCCGGGCAGGCTCTCTACAGGTGCACCAGCCGGGCAGGCTCTTTACAGGTGCACCAGCCGGGCGGGCTCTCTACAGGTGCACCAGCCGGGCGGGCTCTTTACAGGTGCACCAGCCGGACAGGCTTTCTACAGGTGCACCAGCCAGACAGGCTTTCTACAGGTGCACCAGCCGGGCAGGCTCTCTACAGGTGCACCAGCCGGACAGGCTTTCTACAGGTGCACCAGCCGGGCGGGCTCTCTACAGGTGCACCAGCCGGGCGGGCTCTTTACAGGTGCACCAGCCGGACAGGCTTTCTACAGGTGCACCAGCCGGACAGGCTCTCTAAGGTGCACCAGCCGGACAGGCTCTCTACAGGTGCACCAGCCGGGCAGGCTCTCTACAGGTGCACCAGCCGGACAGGCTCTCTACAGGTGCACCAGCCGGACAGGCTTTCTACAGGTGCACCAGCCGGGCGGGCTTTCTACAGGTGCACCAGCCGGACAGGCTTTCTACAGGTGCACCAGCCGGGAGGGCTCTTTACAGGTGCACCAGCCGGACAGGCTTTCTACAGGTGCACCAGCCGGACAGGCTCTCTAAGGTGCACCCGCCGGGCAGGCTCTCTACAGGTGTACCAGCCGGGCACCTGCTCTCTAAGGTGCACCAGCCGGACAGGCTCTCTAAGGTGCACCAGCCGGGCAGGCTCTCTACAGATGCACCAGCCGGGCAGGCTCTCTACAGATGCACCAGCCGGGAAGGCTCTCTACAGGTGCACCAGCCGGGAAGGCTCTCTACAGGTGCACCAGCCGGGCGGGCTCTCTACAGGTGCACCAGCCGGGCAGGCTCTCTACAGGTGCACCGGCCGGGCGGGCTCTCTACAGGTGCACCAACCGGGCAGGCTCTCTACAGGTGCACTAGCCGGGCAGGCTCTCTACAGGTGCACCAGCCGGGCAGGCTCTCTATAGGTGCACCAGCTGGGCAGGCTCTCTACAGATGCACCAGCCGGACAGGCTCTCTACAGGTGCACCAGCCGGGCAGGCTCTCTACAGGTGCACCAGCCGGGCAGGCTCTCTAAGGTGCACCAGCCGGGCAGGCTCTCTAAGGTGCACCAGCTGGGCAGGCTCTCTACAGGTGCACCAGCTGGGCAGGCTCTCTAAGGTGCACCAGCTGGGCAGGCTCTCTACAGGTGCACCAGCCGGGCAGGCTCTCTACAGGTGCACCAGCCGGGCAGGCTCTCTACAGGTGCACCAGCCGGGGGGGCTCTCTACAGGTGCACCAGCCAGGCAGGCTCTCAAGAGGTGCACCAGCCGGGGGGGCTCTCTACAGGTGCACCAGCCGGGCTTGGCTAGTGTTCCTGTAGCACTAGTACCATAATGGCTCGGAGATCCTGGGACTCCTGTATAAAATCTTTCTTTGGCAACTGAGAGACCGTAAAGGTATAATATCTAGTTTATTGTTACCAGAAACCTGCTCACATGTAGGCAACACCTGTTTACAGGTACACAACACCTGTTCACAGGTACACAACACCTGTTCACAGGTACACAACACCTGTTCACATGTAGGCAACACCTGCTCACAGGTACACAACACCTGCTCACATGTAGGCAACACCTGCTCACAGGTACACAACACCTGCTCACATGTAGGCAACACCTGCTCACAGGTACACAACACCTGCTCACATGTACACAACACCTGTTCACAGGTACACAACACCTGCTCACATGTACACAACACCTGCTCACATGTACACAACACCTGCTCACAGGTACACAACACCTGTTCACGGGTACACAACACCTGCTCACAGGTACACAACACCTGTTCACGGGTACACAACACCTGCTCACAGGTACACAACACCTGTTCACGGGTACACAACACCTGCTCACAGGTACACAACACCTGTTCACGGGTACACAACACCTGTTCACGGGTACACAACACCTGTTCACAGGTACACAACACCTGTTCACAGGTACACAACACCTGTTCACAGGTACACAACACCTGTTCACGGGTACACAACACCTGTTCACGGGTACACAACACCTGTTCACAGGTACACAACACCTGTTCACGGGTACACAACACCTGCTCACAGGTACACAACACCTGTTCACGGGTACACAACACCTGCTCACAGGTACACAACACCTGTTCACAGGTACACAACACCTGCTCACAGGTACACAACACCTGTTCACAGGTACACAACACCTGTTCACAGGTACACAACACCTGCTCACAGGTACACAACACCTGTTCACGGGTACACAACACCTGCTCACAGGTACACAACACCTGCTCACAGGTACACAACACCTGTTCACAGGTACACAACACCTGTTCACAGGTACACATCACCTGCTCACAGGTACACAACACCTGCTCACAGGTACACAACACCTGTTCACAGGTACACAACACCTGTTCACAGGTACACAACACCTGCTCACAGGTACACAACACCTGTTCACAGGTACACAACACCTGTTCACGGGTACACAACACCTGCTCACATGTAGGCAACACCTGTTTACAGGTACACAACACCTGTTCACAGGTACACAACACCTGTTCACAGGTACACAACACCTGTTCACAGGTACACAACACCTGTTCACATGTACACAACACCTGTTCACAGGTACACAACACCTGTTCACAGGTACACAACACCTGTTCACAGGTACACAACACCTGTTCACAGGTACACAACACCTGTTCACAGGTACACAACACCTGTTCACAGGTACACAACACCTGCTACTCCCGAAGTCTTGGTGTACTATCTACACCATGCGCTGTCTCGCTGAAGAAGAGAGGTGGTCTCCTAGGCACTGCATTACCAAGCAGTGATAAACGCTGTCTCCTGATGTTAGTTATGAGTTAATAATATTTTCATGGGTTGTTGCATTTATGTTTTCGGCTAGTTAAGGCTAGTATTAAATTAGTTGATATTCTGACAGTTATTGATAGAACACAATCACTTGTGTTGTCCCGCGTTGAGTACTGCTCAATACTCACTCTCCCCTTCAGAGCAGGAGAGATTGCTGAAATAGATGGAATACAGTACGGAATACTTATATATGTATACTTATATAGATGGAATACTTTCGGCAAGCATAGACGCGATAAAGCACCTAAACTATTAGGATCGTCTCAAAGCTCTCCAAATGTACTCACTAGAAAGGAGACGAGAGAGATACCAAATAATATACATATGGAAAATACTGGAGAGCCAGGTTCCTAATCTATACAGTAAAATAACAACGTACTGGAGTGAACGATATGGAAGAAAAGCAGAATAGAACCAGTGAAGAGCAGAGGTGCCATAGGCACAATCAGAGAACACTATAAACATCAGAGGTCCGCGGTTGTTCAACATCCTACCAGCGACTATTAGAAAAATTGGCGGAACAACCGTGGAGATCTTCAAGAGAAAACTAAATAGTTTTCTTCAAGGAGTGCCGGGCTGTTGTGGGCATGTGGGCCTGCGGGCCGCTCCAAGCAACAGCCTGGTGGACCAAACTCTCACAAGTCAAGCCTGCCCTCAGGCGGGGCTGGGGGAGTAGAAGAACTCCCAGAACACCATCAACCAGGTATCCACCAGCTTATTTTTCTCGTGATGCTTTGAGTAATTTCTTATTACAGTCAGATTGTCGCATTCTTTTAATCTTAGATTTATGTAAATAAATTGACTTTTTCTTGACTATTATTTTGTCTTCCAACAGGAAGGCAAAATGTCCTTTATGCTAAATGTTCTCTGTCCAACTCCTGTTGGACACGTGCCTGCGGTCCTCTGTTGGTCTCCTGTTGTTCCACACGTGCCTGCGGTCCTCTGTTGGTCTCCTGTTGTTCCACACGTGCCTGCGGTCCTCTGTTGGTCTCCTGTTGTTCCACACGTGTCTGCGGTCTCCTGTTGTTCCACACGTGTCTGCGGTCTTCTGTTGTTCCACACGTGTCTGCGGTCTCCTGTTGTTCCACACGTGTCTGCGGTCTCCTGTTGTTCCACACGTGTCTGCGGTCTTCTGTTGGTCGTCAGAACATAACAGTGAGGAAGTCAATAACAGCGGCATTAACATTTTCAGTATTAATTAACACAATAAAACTGAACCCCGATATTAACATTCCCAACTTTATTAACAATATAGAGAAAATTAATTAATTATGTATTAAACACAATAGGCTTAAAAGGGGGGGGGGAGGGGGCCACAGTTCCCCATCCCACAGGCATGGTGGAGGATACATGTATCTCTACCGAAACCTGTTGTAGAGGACACCTGTATCTCTCCCAGCACCTGTTGAAGAGGACACCTGTATCTCTCCCAGCACCTGTTGTAGAGGACACCTGTATCTCTCCCAGCACCTGTTGTAGAGGACACATGTATCTCTTCCAGCACCTGTTGTAGAGGACACATGTATCTCTTCCAGCACCTGTTGTAGAGGACACATGTGTCTCGCCCAGCACCTGTTGTAGAGGACACATGTGTCTCTCCCAGCACCTGTTGTAGAGGACACATGTGTCTCCCAGCATCTGTTGTAGAGGACACATCTGTCTCAGCACCTGTTGTAGAGGACACATGTGTCTCTCTCAGCACCTGTTGTAGAGGACACATGTGTCTCTCCCAGCACCTGGTGTAGAGGACACATGTGTCTCAGCACCTGTTGAAGAGGACACATGTGTCTCTCTCAGCACCTGTTGTAGAGGACACATGTGTCTCTCCCAGCACCTGTTGTAGAGGACACATGTGTCTCTCCCAGCACCTGTTGTAGAGGACACATGTGTCTCTCCCAGCACCTGTTGTAGAGGACACATGTGTCTCTCCCAGCATCTGTTGTAGAGGACACATGTGTCTCTCCCAGCACCTGTTGTAGAGGACACATGTGTCTCTCCCAGCACCTGTTGTAGAGGACACATGTGTCTCCCAGCATCTGTTGTAGAGGACACATCTGTCTCAGCACCTGTTGTAGAGGACACATGTGTCTCTCTCAGCACCTGTTGTAGAGGACACATGTGTCTCTCCCAGCACCTGGTGTAGAGGACACATGTGTCTCAGCACCTGTTGAAGAGGACACATGTGTCTCTCTCAGCACCTGTTGTAGAGGACACATGCGTCTCTCCCAGCACCTGTTGTAGAGGACACATGTGTCTCTCCCAGCACCTGTTGTAGAGGACACATGTGTCTCTCCCAGCACCTGTTGTAGAGGACACATGTGTCTCTCCCAGCATCTGTTGTAGAGGACACATGTGTCTCTCCCAGCACCTGTTGTAGAGGACACATGTGTCTCTCCCAGCATCTGTTGTAGAGGACACATGTGTCTCTCCCAGCACCTGTTGTAGAGGACACATGTGTCTCGTCCACCAGTTACCAAGTATCATACCTGTCGTGTCAAGTGAAAGACAATATATCCGTTAGAGCAAGAAGAGGACATCTTGACCCCACTATGACCCCGGGGGTCACTTGCCGTTGGTGGTGGCAGATTTCATCTCCTATTCTGTATCCTGTGTCTGGCCTCCGGTTTCCGCCGCCTAGTTTCATTACTTTACATTTACTTGGGTTGAACTTTAGTAGCTATTTGTTGGACCATGCCCTGTGGAAATGGTCCAACAAATGATCCTAGGACTGATCCCTATGGGACTCCACAGGGATCCCGGTGGTGACGCCTCGCCAGCCTGAGGTCTCACCCCCTCACTGTAATTCTCTGCTTCCTATTGCTTAGGTACGCCCTTATCCACTGGAGCGCCCTACCTATGGGGTACTGTGTCAAAGGCTTTCCGACAGTCCAGGAAAATGCACTTCGCCCAGTCTTCTCTTTTTTGCTTAATCTTTATCACCTGATGGTTAAATTTTATTTAACCTGTGAGGCAAGATTTAACCTCCCAGAACCCATGTTGATGGGTTGTCACGAAGTACCTTCTCTCCAGATGTGTTACTAGGTTTTTTCTCACGATCTTCTCCATCACCTTGCATGGTATACAAGTTAAGGACACTGGACTGTAGTTCAGTGCCTCTTGCCAGTCACCCATTTTGTATATTGGGACTACATAGCCGTCTTCCATATTTCTGGTAGGTCTCTCGTCTCCAGTGACCTACTTTACACTATGGAGAGTGGCAAGCAAAGTGCTTCTGCACACTCTTTCAATACCTATGGTGAGATTCCGTCCAGACCAACAGCCTTTCTCACATCCAGATCCAACAGGTGCCTCTCGACCTCATCTCTGGTCATTTTGAACACTTCCAAGACCGCCTGGTTTACTGCCTCCTCTCCTAGCTCAGGGACTTCCCCTCGTTCTGTTACGAAGACCTCCTGGAATCTCTTGGTGAGTTCTTCACACACCTCTTTGTCATTCTCTGTATACCTGTCCTCACCCGTTCTCACTTTCATCACCTGTTCTTTCACTGTTGTTTTTATCCTGATGTGACTGTGGAGTAACTTTGGTCTTGGTCTTGGCTTTATTTGCTATATCATTTTCATACTGTCTCTCTTCCTCTCTTCTCACACTGACATACTCATTTCTGGTTCTCTGGTATCTCTCTCTCTGCTTTTTGGTGTTCTGTTATTTCAGAAGTTCCTCCACACTCTTTGTTCAGTTCCTTTACTTCCATACATGCCCTATTAAACCATGGATTCTTCTTTTGCTTCTCATTTCATTTTTCTTTTTGGGGCCGGGATAAATCTGCTTACTGCCTCCTGACACTTTTGGGTGACATAGTCCATCATGTCTTGTGTAGACTTAGCTCTGAGTTCTGTGTCCCATGGTATATCCCTTAGGAAACTTCTCATCTCCTCATAATTCCCCTTTCGGTACGCCAGCCTTTTGTTTCATAGTTCTGTTTTTGGTGGGAGATAATTTCTAATTCTACCAGGTACTCAAAGATCAATACACTGTGATCACTCATTCCCAAGGGTGCTTCCAATTTAACTTCTCTTATATCCCACTTATTTACGGTAAATATCAGATCAAGCAAGGCTGGTTCATCCTCTCCTTTCATTCTTGTTGGTACCGTGATGTGTTGGCTTAGAAAGTTTCTTGTTGCCACGTCCAGCAGCTTAGCTCTCCATGTGTCTGGTCCTCCATGTGAGTCTCTGTTCTCCCACTATCGTCCCGTGGTTGAATTCTCCCATGATTAGTAGTCTGGATCCGTTCCTGCTAGCGACAGAATCTGCTCTCTCTATTATATTAATGGTAGCCATGTTATTTCAATCACTTTCCTGTCTTGGTCTTTTGTCATTTGGTTTGGGTTATATATGACTGCTACTGTAAGTTTTTGTCCCACAATTGTTATGGTACCTGTTATGTAGTTACTGAAACCTTCACAGCCCTGAATAACCGTCTCCTCAAAACTCCAGTGTCTTCGTATCAGCAGAGCTGCTCCACCTCTTCCTTCCCTCCCTCTCTTTCCTAACTACATAATATTCCTGTAGAAACACTGCATATGTTATGGTTTCGATTAGCTTTGTTTCTGTGAACGCTATTATGTCGGGGTTTTCTTTTAGTGCCCATTCTCCAAGTTCACTTATTTTATTTGTAACCCCATCTATGTTTGTATACATTACCTTGAAGCTCACTTTCTCCTGTCCATTCTTGTTTCCTCTGCTTGGTGGTCTTTCTCTTGATGGAGGAAGTCGTTCCTTAGGTGTGAGGATTTGTGAGGTGGTTAACAGGGTGTCAGAGGATTCTGAGGCCTGGGGTGCCAGGTGTACTCCCGCCTACCTTGCAAGTTTGAAGAGCACTCTCATGTGTGGTACTGTATCAAAGGCTTTTTAGCAGTCTAGAAATATGCAGTCTGCCCATTCTTCTCTGTCCTGTCTTATCCTTGATATTTTATCATAGAATTCCGAAAGGTTTGTTAGACACGATTTCCCTTTCCAGAACCCATGTTAATGTTTGTTTAGAAACCTAATGTTCTCCAGGTGTGCAATCAGTCTTAGCCTAATAATTCTTTCAAGTATTTTGCGGGGGGATGCTTCAGTGATACGGGTCTCTAGTTAAGTGCCTCCTCCCTATCTCCTACCTTGAAAATTGGCGACACATTTGCCTTCTTCCAGCAACTGGACAATTCTCCCGACATAAGTGACTCCTTAATGATCATTGCCAGAGGCACGCTGAGGGCCTGCATTGCCTCTTTTAGTATCCACGGTGATACTCTGGTCCAACCTCTTATGTTGCTTTCAGTGTTGTCAACTGTTACATTACCTCCTGTGCTGTCACCTCTATACCTGATAGTCTTTTCTGGGGGTAATCTCCTCCAACAATGGGAGCTGCTCAGGCTCAGTTGTGAACACTCCATGGAAACTGGCAGTCAGTGCCTCGCAGATTTCCTTATCACTTTCTGTAGATTCCCCCACTGTTTTCCTCAGTCTTGTCACTTGGTCGGTCACCGACATTTTTCTTCTTATATGGCTGTGTAGTAATTTAGGTTGCTTTTTCGCTTTAATCGCAATATCGTTCTCACAATTTGTTTCCAATAATACCCTTATGTTAATGCAATCGTTCATAGTTCTGTCGCATCTGATCCTGTTGTCCTCTGTCTTTTGTCTTCTGTACTTCCTCCACTCCCGCCTGCTGCCATTTTAGCTTCCTGACACTGTCTATTAAACCATGGGTTATTATATTCCCTCTTATTTTGTCCCTTTACTGTTGGTATAAATCTCTCTTCGGCCTCCTGGCATTTCCGTATGACTAGGTCCATTATATCTAGGACTGTTCTTTCCAAGATATGGAAACCATGTGTGTGTGTGTGTGTACTCATCTAGTTGTACTCACCTAGTTGTGTTTGCGGGGGTTGAGCTCTGGCTCTTTGGTCCCGCCTCTCAACCGTCAATCAACAGGTGTACAGATTCATGAGCCTATCGGGCTCTGTCATATCTACACTTGAAACTGTGTATGGAGTCAGCCTCCACCACATCACTTCCTAATGCATTCCATTTGTCAACCACTCTGACACTAAAAAAGTTCTTTCTAATATCTCTGTGGCTCATTTGGGCACTCAGTTTCCACCTGTGTCCCCTTGTGCGTGTTCCCCTTGTGTTAAATAGACTGTCTTTATCTACCCTATCAATCCCCTTCAGAATCTTGAATGTGGTGATCATGTCCCCCCTAACTCTTCTGTCTTCCAGCGAAGTGAGGTTTAATTCCCGTAGTCTCTCCTCGTAGCTCATACCTCTCAGCTCGGGTACTAGTCTGGTGGCAAACCTTTGAACCTTTTCCAGTTTAGTCTTATCCTTGACTAGATATGGACTCCATGCTGGGGCTGCATACTCCAGGATTGGCCTGACATATGTGGTATACAAAGTTCTGAATGATTCTTTACACAAGTTTCTGAATGCCGTTCGTATGTTGGCCAGCCTGGCATATGCCGCTGATGTTATCCGCTTGATATGTGCTGCAGGAGACAGGTCTGGCGTGATATCAACCCCCAAGTCTTTTTCCTTCTCTGACTCCTGAAGAATTTCCTCTCCCAGATGATACCTTGTATCTGGCCTCCTGCTCCCTACACCTATCTTCATTACATTACATTTGGTTGGATTAAACTCTAACAACCATTTGTTCGACCATTCCTTCAGCTTGTCTAGGTCTTCTTGAAGCCTCAAACAGTCCTCTTCTGTTTTAATCCTTCTCATAATTTTAGCATCGTCTGCAAACATTGAGAGAAATGAATCGATACCCTCCGGGAGATCATTTACATATATCAGAAACAAGATAGGACCGAGTACAGAGCCCTGTGGGACTCCACTGGTGACTTCACGCCAATCGGAGGTCTCACCCCTCACCGTAACTCTCTGCTTCCTATTGCTTAGATACTCCCTTATCCACTGGAGCACCTTACCAGCTACACCTGCCTGTCTCTCCAGCTTATGTACCAGCCTCTTATGCGGTACTGTGTCAAAGGCTTTCCGACAATCCAAGAAAATGCAGTCCGCCCAGCCCTCTATTTCTTGCTTAATCTGTGTCACCTGATCGTAGAATTCTATCAAGCCTGTAAGGCAAGATTTACCCTCCCTGAATCCATGTTGGCGATTTTTCACGAAGTCCCTTCTCTCCAGATGTGTTACCAGGTTTTTTCTCACGATCTTCTCCATCACCTTGCATGGTATACAAGTCAAGGACACTGGCCTGTAGTTCAGTGCCTCTTGTCTGTCGCCCTTTTTGTATATTGGGACCACATTCGCCGTCTTCCATATTTCTGGTAGGTCTCCCGTCTCTAGTGACTTACTATACACTATGGAGAGTGGCAGGCAAAGTGCCTCTGCACACTCTTTCAGTACCCATGGTGAGATCCCATCTGGACCAACAGCCTTTCTAACATCCAGATCCAGCAGGTGTCTCTTGACCTCCTCTCTCGTAATTTCGAACTCCTCCAAGGCCGCCTGGTTTACCTCCCTTTCTCCTAGCACAGTGACCTCACCCTGTTCTATTGTGAAGACCTCCTGGAACCTCTTGTTGAGTTCCTCACACACCTCTCTGTCATTCTCTGTATACCTGTCCTCGCCTGTTCTAAGTTTCAATACCTGTTCTTTCACTGTTGTTTCCTTCTGATGTGACTGTGGAGTAGCTTTGGTTCGGTCTTGGCTTTGTTTGCTATATCATTTTCAAAATTTTTCTCTGCTTCTCTTCTCACCCTGACGTACTCATTCCTGGTTCTCTGGTATCTCTCTCTGCTTTCTGGTGTTCTGTTATTCCGGAAGTTCCTCCACGCCTTTTTGTTCAGTTTCTTCGCTTCCATACATGCCCTATTATACCATGGATTCTTCTGTTGCTTCTCGGATTTTTCCCTTTGGGCCGGGATGAACCTGTTTACTGCCTCCTGACACTTTTGGGTAACATAGTCCATCATACCCTGTACAGACTTGTCTCTGAGGTCTGTGTCCCAAGGTATTTCACTTAGGAAACTTCTCATCTGTTCATAATTCCCCTTTCGGTATGCCAGCCTTTTGATTCCTAGTTCTTTTTGGGGGGAGATAAGTCCTAGCTCTACCAGGTACTCAAAGTTCAATACACTGTGATCACTCATTCCCAAGGGCGCTTCCATCTTAACTTCCCTTATATCCCATTCATTTAGGGTAAATATCAAATCAAGCATTGCTGGTTCATCTTCTCCTCTCATTCTTGTTGGTTCTTTGGTGTGCTGGCTTAGAAAGTTTCTTGTTGCCACGTCCAGCAGCTTAGCTCTCCATGTTTCTGGTCCTCCATGCGGGTCTCTGTTCTTCCAATCTATCTTCCCATGGTTGAAGTCTCCCATAATTAGTAGTCCAGATCCATTCCTGCTAGCAACAGAAGCTACTCTTTCTATTATGTTAATGGTGGCCATGTTGTTTCTATCATATTCCTGTCTAGGTCTTCTGTCATTTGGTGGTGGATTATATATGACTGCGACTATAATTTTTTTCCCTCCATTTGTTACAGTACCTGCTATGTAGTCACTGAAACCTTCGCAGCCCTGAATATCCATCTCCTCAAAATCCCAGCCTTGTCTTACCAGCAGAGCTACACCACCCCCACCTCTTCCTTCCCTCTCTTTCCTCATAACATAATAGTCCTGTGGGAACACTGCATTTGTTATCGTTTTCGTGATCTTTGTTTCTGTGAGGGCTATTATGTCTGGGTTTTCCTCTAGTACCAGTTCTCCAAGCTCATTTGCTTTATTTGTAATTCCATCTATGTTTGTGTACATCGCTTTGAGGCTCACTTTCTTCTGTCCCTTCTCAAATCGCCTCCTTGGTGAGTGTTCTGCTGGTGGGGGAGGCTGTTCCATGGGTGTGAGGACCTGTGAGGTGGATAACAGGGTCTCAGAGGATACTGGGATGAGGGGCGGGGGATCCAGTGAAGGGGGAGGGACAGGGAGGGTATGGGGGGAACGGGGAGGGAGGACGGGAAGGAAAGGGGGGGCGGGAGGACTCGGGAGGAGGGGAGGGGTAGAAGGGTGGGGATTGGGTGTGGGGGGAGGGAGATTTTGCTGAACATTTGAGTGGGGGCAGGGAGGGTTTGGGGTAGGGGGGTTTTCTATGCAGTGGAGTGTTTGTGTGTGTGTGTGTTGTGTGTGTGTGTGTGTGTGTGTGTGTGTGTGTGTGTGTGTGTGTGTGTGTGTGTGTGTGTGTGTGTGTGTGTGTGTGTGTGTGTGTGTGTGTGTGTGTGTGTGTACTCACCTATTTGTACTCACCTATTTGTACTTGCGGGGGTTGAGCTTTGGCTCTTTGGTCCCGCCTCTCAACTGTCAATCAACTGGTGTACAGGTTCCTGAGCCTATTGGGCTCTATCATATCTACATTTAAAACTGTGTATAGAGTCAGCCTCCACCACATCACTGCCTAGTGCATTTCATCCGTTAACTACTCTGACACTGAAAAAGTTCCTTCTAACGTCTCTGTGGCTCATGTGGGTACTCAGTTTCCACCTGTGTCCCCTTGTTCGCGACCCACCAATGTTGAATAGTTTATCCTTGTTTACCCGGTCGATTCCTCTGAGGATTTTGTAGGTTGTGATCATGTTTTCCCTTACTCTTCTGTCTTCCAGTGTAGTAAGGTGCATTTCCCGCAGCCTTTCCTCGTAACTTGTGTGTGTGTGTGTGTGTGTGTGTGTGTGTGTGTGTGTGTGTGTGTGTGTGTGTGTGTGTGTGTGTGTGTGTGTGTGTGTGTGTGGACACGTCAGGACCAGAGGACCCAGGTGGGAGCCGGAGACGGGGCTCGGGAGCTGGAGCAGGACCGTGGGAGAAGACACAGGGGTGGACACATACGGGTACACATGGCCGGCAGAGATCAATAACCGGCCCGCATGCACCACCCGGCTCATTATACACCCATCATTGTTGTGTTGGGTCACGCTGATTATGGTGGTGATGGTGAGGCTGATGGTGAGGGTGATGGTGATGGTGAGGGTGATAGTGAGGGTGAGGGTGAGGGTGACGGTGACGGTGATGGTGAGGGTGATGGTGAGGCTGATTATGGTGGTGAGGGTGAGGGTGAGGGTGACGGTGATGGTGAGGCTGAGGGTGACGGTGATGGTGAGGGTGATAGTGAGGGTGATGGTGAAGGTGATGGTGAGGGTGAGGGTGAGGGTGAGGGTGAGGGTGATGGTGAGGGTGAGGGTGAGGGTGACGGTGATGGTGAGGGTGATGGTGAGGCTGATTATGGTGGTGATGGTGAGGGTGAGGGTGATGGTGAGGGTGAAGGTGAGGGTGATGGTGAGGGTGATTATGGTGGTGATGGTGAGGGTGAGGGTGAGGGTGATGGTGAGGGTATCGGTGATGGTGAGGGTGATGGTGATGGTAACGGTGATGGTGAGGGTGATAGTGAGGGTGATGATGATAGTGATTATGGTGGTGATGGTGAAGGTGATGGTGATGATGATTGTGATGATGGTGGTGAGGGTGATGGTGATGGTGAGGGTGATGGTGAGGGTGATAGTGAGGGTGAGGATGATAGTGATAGTGAGGGTGACGGTGAGGGTGATGATGATAGTGATTATGGTGGTGATGGTGAGGGTGATGGTGATGGTCATGATGATAGTGATGATGGTGGTGATGGTGAGGGTGATAGTGAGGGTGATGGTGAGGGTGATGATGATAGTGATGATGGTGGTGAGGGTGATGGTGATGGTGATGGTGAGGGTGATGGTGAGGGTGAGGGTGATGGTGATGGTGAGGGTGATGGTGATGGTAAGGGTGAGGGTGATGGTGATGGTGAGGGTGATGGTGATGGTAAGGGTGAGGATGATGGTGATGATGATAGTGATGATGGTGGTGAGGGGTGATGGTGAAGGTGATAGTGATGGAGATGGTGATAATGAGGGTGATGGTGATGGTGAAGGTGGGGGTGATTGTGAGGGTGAGCGTGATGGTGATGGTGAGGGTAAGGGTGATGGTGATAGTGATGGTGATGGTGGCGGTGATGGTGAGGTGATGGGGAGTGAGAGGGTGATGATGATGGTGAGGGTGATTGTGAGGGTGATTGTGAGGGTGAAGATGATCGCGATGGTGAGGGTGAGGGTGAGGGGTGAGGGTGATGGTGAGGTTGATGGTGAGGGTGATTGTGAGGGTGAGGGTGAGGGTGAGTGACAGTGAGGGTGATGGTGATGGTGATGGTGGGGGTGAGGGTGGGGGTGATGGTGGGGGTGATGGTGGGGTGATGGTGCGGGTGATGGTGAGCGTGATGATGAGGGTGATGGTGAGGGTGAGGGTGAGTGACAGTGAGGGTGATGGTGATGGTGATGGTGAGGGTGCAGGTAATGGTGAGGGTGATGGTGAGGGTGAGGGTGAGGGTGATGGTGAGGGTGATGGTGAGGGTGAGGGTCAGGCTGATTATGGTGGTGATGGTGAGGGTGATGGTAATGGTGAGGGGTGAGGGTAATAGTGAAGGCGATAGTGAGGGTGATGGTGAGGGTGATGATGAGAGTGATGGTGATAGTGATGGTGGTGATGAGGGTGAGGGTGAGCGTGATGGTGAGGGTGAGGATGATGGTGAGTATGAGGGTGATGATGATAGTGAGGGTGATGGTGAGGGTGATGTTGAGGGTGATGGTGAGGGTGATGGTGAGGGTGGTGAGGGTAATGGTGGTAGTGATAATGAGAGTGAGGGAGAGGGTGATGGTGATGGTGGTGGTGATGGTGAGGGTGATAGTGACGGGTGATGGAGAGGGTGATGGTGAGGGTGAAGGTGATGGTGATGGTGATTGTGATGGTGAGGGTAATTGTGAAGGTGATGGTGAGGGTGATCGTGAAGGTGATGGTGAAGGTGATAGTGAAGGTGATGGTGAGGGTGATGGTGATGATGATTGTGAAGGTGATGGTGATGGTGATTGTGAGGGTGATTGTGAAGGTGATGGTGAGGGTGGTGATTGTGAGGGTAATGGTGATAGTGAGGGTGGTGATTGTGAGGGTGATGGAGATAGTGAGGGTGATTGTGATGGTGAGGGTAAGCGTGAAGGTGAGGGTGATAGATGGTGAGGGTGATGGTGATGGCGATGGTGATGGGAGAGGGTGAGTGTATTGGTGATGGTGAGGGTCAGGCTGATTATGGTGGTGATGGTGATGGCGATTTAGAGGGTGACGGTGTTGGTGATAGTGAGGGTGATAGTGAGGGTGGGAGTGAAGGTGATAGTGATGGTGATGTTGGGGATGCTAGTGAGGGTGCGTAGTGGGAATGGGGGAGATTGATTAATTTTTTTTTTTAATTTACTCAATCGTTCTTAACGGTTTCTTATGGGGAAATTCAGAATAAAAGTACTCACTCTCATCTTATTGAAAATAAACTGTACGGTAATAAAGAGATATTTTAGTTCTAGTCCTGAAGTAACTGCTATAATATAATATATTACAGCCTCCCTCCCTCTCTCATCGTTCTTTCATTTACATATTATGTACAACCTTTTATTTAACTCTACATTGAAGAAGACGAGAAACAAGTCGTAATCTTTAGTTCAGTGTTAAGAACATAAGAACATAAGAACAAAAGCAACTGCACAAGGCCTATTGGCCCATACGAGGCAGCTCCTATTAATAACCACTCAATCCCACTCATATACATGTCCAACCCGCGCTTGAAACAATCAAGGGACCCCACTTCCACCACGATACGCGGTAATTGGTTCCACAAATCAAGAACCCTGTTACTGAACCAGTATTTATTCAAATCTTTCCTAAATCTAAACTTATCCAATTTATACCCATTGTTTCGTGTTCTGTCTTGTGTTGATACTTATAATACCCTATTAATATCCCCTTTGTTATTATCCATTCATCCACTTGTAAACCTCTATCATGTCACCCCTAACTCTTCGCCTTTCCAGTGAATGCAATTTAAGCTTTGTTAATCTTTCTTCATATGAAAGATTTCTATTTTGGAGAATTAACTTATCATCCTACGCCGGACACGTTCAAGTGAATTTATATCCATTCTATAATACGGCGACCAAAACTGAACTGCATAATCCATATAGATTCGCCAAAACGATTCATGAGATGATAGTTTACACAGCTGCAGGCCAACCAACACGTCTTTATCAACATGACCCCTAGTTTATCAGTCAGTCATTTCCAGACTTCATCGGCATAATAATTGTTTTATTGTTTAGGCATTATTAAAACGTATTACTTTATTTATTTATTTGTTTATATATGTACTTAATGTTTTAGTTACACAAGAGTATCGATTATTGCGAAGTTAACGGAAGCTCTCTCTTATATCCACGTGTATAATTCTTAAAACTTCATCAGATATTAGCTCTAGGGCCCGGCTCAATAAGTTTATAAGTGCAGACTCGATACCAAAAGCCAAATTTTAACCCAATTTAAAACGTTCTAAATTTGTGTCGTTTTAATTTTTTTTAAACTGGGAGGAGGTGGTGATGGTGACCCTGGAGGTGGTGGTGGTGGTGGTGGTGACCCTGGAGGTGGTGGTGGTGGTGGTGGTGACCCTGGAGGTGGTGGTGGTGGTGGTGACCCTGGAGGAGGAGGTGGTGGTGGTGGTGTCCCTGGAGGAGGTGGTGGTGGTGGTGACCCTGGAGGAGGAGGTGGTGGTGGTGGTGACCCTGGAGGAGGAGGTGGTGGTGGTGGTGACCCTGGAGGAGGAGGTGGTGGTGGTGTCCCTGGAGGAGGAGGTGGTGGTGGTGGTGACCCTGGAGGAGGAGGTGGTGGTGGTGGTGACCCTGGAGGAGGTGGTGGTGGTGGTGGTGACCCTGGAGGAGGTGGTGGTGGTAAACCCTGGAGGAGGTGGTGGTGGTGGTGGTGTCCCTGGAGGAGGTGGTGGTGGTGACCCTGGAGGAGGTGGTGGTGGTGGTGACCCTGGAGGAGGTGGTGATAGTAGTGGTGACCCTGGAGGTGGTGGTGGTGGTGACCCTGGAGGAGGTGGTGGTGGTGGTGGTGACCCTGGAGGTGGTGGTGGTGGTGACCCTGGAGGAGGTGGTGGTGGTGACCCTGGAGGAGGTGGTGGTGGTGGTGGTGTCCCTGGAGGAGGTGGCGATAGTAGTGGTGACCCTGGAGGAGGTGGTGATAGTAGTGGTGACCCTGGAGGAGGTGGTGGTGGTGGTGACCCTGGAGGAGGTGCTGATAGTAGTGGTGACCCTGGAGGTGGTGGTGGTGGTGACCCTGGAGGAGGAGGTGGTGGTGGTGACCCTGGAGGAGGAGGTGGTGGTGGTGGTGACCCTGGAGGAGGTGGTGGTGGTGGTGACCCTGGAGGAGGAGGTGGTGGTGGTGGTGACCCTGGAGGAGGTGGTGGTGGTGGTGGTGGTGACCCTGGAGGAGGAGGTGGTGGTGGTGGTGGTGGTGACCCTGGAGGTGGTGGTGGTGGTGACCCTGGAGGTGATAGGGGTGGTGACCCTGGAGGTGGTGGTGGTGGTGACCCTGGAGGAGGAGGTGGTGGTGGTGGTGACCCTGGAGGAGGAGGTGGTGGTGGTGGTGACCCTGGAGGAGGAGGTGGTGGTGGTGGTGACCCTGGAGGAGGTGGTGGTGGTAAACCCTGGAGGAGGTGGTGGTGGTGGTGTCCCTGGAGGAGGTGGTGGTGGTGACCCTGGAGGAGGTGGTGGTGGTGGTGGTGGTGGTGGGTGACCCTGGAGGTGGTGGTGGTGATAGTAGTGGTGACCCTGGAGGTGGTGGTGGTGGTGACCCTGGAGGAGGTGGTGGTGGTGGTGGTGACCCTGGAGGTGGTGGTGGTGGTGGTGACCCTGGAGGTGGTGGTGGTGGTGACCCTGGAGGTGGTGGTGGTGGTGGTGGTGACCCTGGAGGAGGTGGTGATAGTAGTGGTGACCCTGGAAGTGGTGGGTGATAGTAGTGGTGACCCTGGAGGAGGTGGTGGTGGTGGTGACCCTGGAGGAGGTGGTGATAGTAGTGGTGACCCTGGAGGAGGAGGTGGTGGTGGTGGTGACCCTGGAGGAGGTGGTGGTGGTGGTGACCCTGGAGGAGGAGGTGGTGGTGGTGACCCTGGAGGAGGTGGTGGTGGTGTGACCCTGGAGGAGGAGGTGGTGGTGGTGGTGACCCTGGAGGAGGTGGTGGTGGTGGTGGTGGTGACCCTGGAGGAGGAGGTGGTGGTGGTGGTGGTGGAGGTGGACCCTGGAGGAGGAGGTGGTGGTGGTGACCCTGGAGGTGGTGGTGGTGGTGGTGACCCTGGAGGTGGTGGTGGTGGTGACCCTGGAGGAGGAGGTGGTGGTGGTGGTGACCCTGGAGGTGGTGGTGGTGGTGGTGGTGACCCTGGAGGTGGTGGTGGTGGTGACCCTGGAGGAGGAGGTGGTGGTGGTGGTGACCCTGGAGGAGGAGGTGGTGGTGACCCTGGAGGAGGAGGTGGTGGTGGTGGTGACCCTGGAGGAGGAGGTGGTGGTGGTGACCCTGGAGGAGGAGGTGGTGGTGGTGGTGACCCTGGAGGTGGTGGTGGTGGTGACCCTGGAGGAGGAGGTGGTGGTGGTGGTGACCCTGGAGGAGGGTGGTGGTGGTGACCCTGGAGGTGGGTGGTGGTGGTGGTGACCCTGGAGGAGGAGGTGGTGGTGGTGGTGACCCTGGAGGAGGAGGTGGTGGTGGTGGTGACCCTGGAGGAGGTGGTGGTGGTGGTGGTGACCTGGAGGTGGTGATGGTGGTGACCCTGGAGGAGGTGGTGGTAGTAGTGGTGACCCTGGAGGTGGTGGTGGTGGTGACCCTGGAGGTGGTGGTGGTGGTGACCCTGGAGGAGGTGGTGGTGGTGGTGACCCTGGAGGAGGTGGGTGGTGGTGACCCTGGAGGAGGAGATGGTGGTGGTGGTGACCCTGGAGGAGGAGGATGGTGGTGGTGGTGACCCTGGAGGAGGAGGTGGTGGTGGTGGTGACCCTGGAGGAGGAGATGGTGGTGGTGGTGACCCTGGAGGAGGAGGTGGTGGTGACCCTGGAGGAGGTGGTGGTGGTGACCCTGGAGGAGGTGGTGGTGGTGACCCTGGAGGAGGTGGTGGTGGTGGTGACCCTGGAGGAGGAGGTGGTGGTGGTGGTGACCCTGGAGGTGGTGGTGGTGGTGGTGGTGACCCTGGAGGTGGTGGTGGTGGTGGTGGTGACCCTGGAGGAGGAGGTGGTGGTGGTGGTGACCCTGGAGGAGGAGGTGGTGGTGGTGACCCTGGAGGAGGTGGTGGTGGTGACCCTGGAGGAGGAGGTGGTGGTGGTGGTGACCCTGGAGGTGCTGGTGGTGGTGACCCTGGAGGTGGTGGTGGTGGTGGTGGTGACCCTGGAGGTGGTGTAGGTGGTGACCCTGGAGGAGGAGGTGGTGGTGGTGGTGACCCTGGAGGAGGTGGTGGTGGTGGTGGTGACCCTGGAGGAGGTGGTGGTGGTGGTGACCCTGGAGGAGGTGGTGGTGGTGGTGACCCTGGAGGAGGAGGTGGTGGTGGTGACCCTGGAGGAGGTGGTGGTGGTGGTGACCCTGGAGGAGGAGATGGTGGTGGTGGTGACCCTGGAGGAGGTGGTGGTGGTGGTGACCCTGGAGGAGGTGGTGGTGGTGGTGACCCTGGAGGAGGTGGTGATAGTAGTGGTGACCCTGGAGGAGGAGGTGGTGGTGGTGGTGACCCTGGAGGAGGTGGTGGGTGGTGGTGGTGGTGACCCTGGAGGAGGAGGTGGTGGTGTGGTGGTGGTGACCCTGGAGGTGGTGGTGGTGGTGACCCTGGAGAGGTGGTAGTAGTGGTGACCCTGGAGGTGGTGGTGGTGGTGACCCTGGAGGAGGAGGTGGTGGTGGTGGTGACCCTGGAGGAGGGAGGAGGTGGTGGTGGTGGTGGTGGTGATGGTGGTGACCCTGGAGGAGGAGGTGGTGGTGGTGACCCTGGAGGAGGAGGTGGTGGTGGTGGTGGTGGTGACCTGGAGGAGGTGGAGGAGGAGGGTGGTGGTGGTGGTGACCCTGGAGGAGGTGGTGGTGGTGGTGGTGGTAGGTAGTGACCCTGGAGGTGGTGGTGGTGGTGACCCTGGAGGAGGAGGTGGGTGGTGGTGGTGACCCTGGAGGTGGTGGTGGTGGTGGAGGACCCTGGTGGTGGGACCCTGGGAGGAGGAGGTGGTGGTGGTGGTGACCCTGGTGGTGGTGGTGGTGGGTGAGGTGGTGGTGGTGGTGGTGACCCTGGAGGAGGAGGTGGTGGTGGTGGTGACCCTGGAGGAGGAGGTGGTGGTGGTGGTGACCCTGGAGGAGGTGGTGGTGGTGGTGGTGACCCTGGAGGAGGTGGTGATGGTGGTGGTGGTGGAGGAGGGTGGTGATGGTAGTGGTGACCCTGGAGGTGGTGGTGGTGGTGGTGACCCTGGAGGTGGTGGTGGTGGTGACCCTGGAGGAGGTGGTGGTGGTGGTGACCCTGGAGGAGGGTGGTGGTAGGTGACCCTGGAGGTGGAGGTGGTGGTGGTGACCCTGGAGGAGGTGGTGGTGGTGGTGACCCTGGAGGAGGAGGTGGTGTAGTGGTGACCCTGGAGGAGGTGGTAGTGGTGACCCTGTGGTGGTGGTGACCCTGGAGGAGGTTGGTGGTGGTGGTGACCCTGGAGGTGGTGGTGGTGACCCTGGAGGTGGTGGTGGTGGTGACCCTGGAGGTGGAGGTGGTGGTGGTGACCCTGGAGGAGGTGGTGGTGGTGACCCTGGAGGAGGTGGTGGTGGTGGTGGTGACCCTGGAGGAAGAGGTGGTGGTAGTGGTGACCCTGGAGGTGGTGGTGGTGGTGACCCTGGAGGGAGGTGGTGGTGGTGGTGACCCTGGAGAAGGAGGTGGTGGTGGTGACCCTGGAGGAGGAGGTGGTGGTGGTGACCCTGGAGGTGGAGGTGGTGGTGGTGGTGACCCTGGAGGAAGAGGTGGTGGTAGTTGTGACCCTGGAGGAGGTTGTGGTGGTGGTGACCCTGGAGGAAGAGGTGGTGGTAGTGGTGACCCTGGAGGAAGAGGTGGTGGTAGTTGTGACCCTGGAGGAGGTTGTGGTGGTGGTGACCCTGGAGGAAGAGGTGGTGGTGGTGAGTGGTGACCCTGGAGGTGGTGGTGAGTGGTGGTGGTGGTAACCCTGGAGGAGGTGGTGGTGACCCTGGAGGAGGTGGTTGTGGTGGTAACCCTGGAGGAAGAGGTGGAGGTAGTGGTGACCCTAGAGGAGGTAGTGGTAGTGGTGACCCTGGAGGTGGCGGTGGCCCTGGAGAAGGAGGTGGTAGTTGTGACCCTGGGGGAGGTAGTGGTTGTGACCCTGGAGGATGTGGTGGTGATGACCCTGGAGGAGGAGGTGGTGGTAGTGGTGACCCTGGAGGAGGAGGTGGTGGTAGTGGTGACCCTAGAGGAGGTAGTGGTAGTGGTGACCCTGGAGGTGGTGGTGGCCCTGGAGAAGGAGGTGGTGGTGGTGACCCTGGAGGAGGAGGTGGTGGTGGTGGTGACCCTGGAGGAGGAGGTGGTGGTGGTGGTGACCCTGGAGGAGGAGGTGGTGGTAGTGGTGACCCTGGAGGAGGAGGTGGTGGTAGTGGTGACCCTGGAGGAGGAGGTGGTGGTAGTGGTGACCCTGGAGGAGGAGGTGGTGGTAGTGGTGACCCTGGAGGAGGAGGTGGTAGTGGTGACCCTGGAGGAGGTGGTGGTAGTGGTGACCCTGGAGGAGGAGGTGGTAGTGGTGACCCCTGGAGGAGGTGGTGGTGGTGGTGGCCCTGGAGGAAGAGGTGGTGGTAGTGGTGGTGACCTGGAGGTGGAGGTAGTGGTGGTGACCCTGGAGGAGGTGGTGGTGGTGGTGACCCTGGAGGAGGAGGTGGTAGTGGTGACCCTGGAGGAGGTTGTGGTGGTGGTGACCCTGGAGGAGGTGGTGGTAGTGGTGACCCTGGAGGAAGAGGTGGTGGTAGTGGTGACCCTGGAGGTGGAGGTGGTGGTGGTGACCCTGGAGGAGGTGGTGGTGACCTGGAGGAGATGGTTGTGGTGGTGACCCTGGAAGAAGAGGTGGTGGTGGTGGTGACCCTGGAGGTGGTGATGGCCCTGGAGAAGGAGGTGGTGGTGGTGACCCTGGAGGAGGAGGTGGTGGTGGTGACCCTGGAGGAGGACGTGGTAGTAGTGACCCTGGAGGTGGTGGTGGTAGTAGTGGTGACCCTGGAGAAGGTGGTGGTGACCCTGGAGAAGGTGGTTGTGACCCTGGAGGAGGTGGTGGTCGTAGTTGTGAACCTGGAGGAGGTGGTGGTGGTAGTTGTGACCCTTTAGGAGGTGGTGGTAGTGGTGACCCTGGAGGAGGTGGTAGTGGTGACCCTGGAGGAGGTGGTAGTGGTGACCCTGGAGGAGGTGGTGGTGGTGGTGACACTGGAGGAGGTGGTGGTAGTGGTGACCCTGGAGGAGGTGGTAGTGGTGACCCTGGAGGAGGTGGTGGTGGTGGTGACCCTGGAGGAGGTGGTGGTGGTGGTGACCCTGGAGGAGGAGGTGGTGGTGGTGGTGACCCTGGAGGAGGAGGTGGTGGTGGTGACCCTGGAGGAGGTGGTGGTGGTGGTGACCCTGGAGGAGGAGGTGATGGTGGTGGTGACCTGGAGGAGGAGGTGGTGGTAGTGGTGACCCTGGAGGCGGAGGTGATGGTGGTGACCCTGGGGGGAGGAGGTGGTGGTGGTGACCCTGGAGGAGGAGGTGGTAGTAGTGGTGGCTCTGGAGGAGGAGGTGGTGGTAGTGGTGACCCTGGAGGAGGAGGTGGTGGTGGTGACCCTGGAGGAGGAGGTGGTGGTAGTGGTGACCCTGGAGGAGGAGGTGGTGGTGGTGACCCTGGAGGAGGAGGTGATGGTAGTGGTGACCCTGGAGGAGGAGGTGGTGGTGGTGACCCTGGAGGAGGAGGTGGTGGTAGTGGTGACCCTGGAGGAGGAGGTGATGGTGGTGACCCTGGAGGAGGAGGTGGTGGCAGTGGTGACCCTGGAGGAGGAGGTGGTGGCAGTGGTGACCCTGGAGGAGGAGGTGGTAGTAGTGGTGACCCTGGAGGAGGAGGTGATGGTGGTGACCCTGGAGGAGGAGGTGGTGGTGGTGGTGACCCTGGAGGAGGAGGTGGTGGTAGTGGTGACCCTGGAGGAGGAGGTGGTGGTAGTGGTGACCCTGGAGGAGGAGGTGGTGGTAGTGGTGACCCTGGAGGAGGAGGTGGTGGTGGTGGTGACCCTGGAGGAGGAGGTGGTGGTAGTGGTGACCCTGGAGGAGGTGGTGGTGGTGGTGACCCTGGAGGAGGAGGTGATGGTGGTGGTGACCCTGGAGGAGGAGGTGATGGTGGTGACCCTGGAGGAGGAGGTGGTGGTAGTGGTGACCCTGGAGGAGGTGGTGGTGGTGACCCTGGAGGAAGAGGTGGTGGTAGTTGTGACCCTAGAGGAGGTGGTGGTGGTGACCCTGGAGGAAGAGGTGGTGGTAGTTGTGACCCTAGAGGAGGTGGTGGTGGTGACCCTGGAGGAGGTTGTGGTGGTGGTGACCCTGGAGGAAGAGGTGGTGGTAGTGGTGACCCTGGAGGTGGAGGTGGTGGTGGTGACCCTGGAGGAGGTGGTGGTGACCCTGGAGGAGGTGGTTGTGGTAGTTGTGACCCTGGAGGAGGTAGTGGTGGTGACCCTGGAGGATGTGGTGGTGGTGACCCTGGAGGAGGAGGTGGTGGTGGTGGTGACCCTGGAGGAAGAGGTGGTGGTAGTGGTGTCCCTAGAGGAGGTAGTGGTAGTGGTGACCCTGGAGGTGGTGGTGGCGACCCTGGAGAAGGAGGTGGTGGTGGTGACCCTGGAGGAGGAGGTGGTGGTGGTGACCCTGGAGGAGGACGTGGTAGTAGTGACCCTGGAGGTGGTGGTGGTAGTAGTGGTGACCCTGGAGAAGGTGGTGGTGACCCTGGAGAAGGTGGTTGTGACCCTGGAGGAGGTGGTGGTGGTAGTTGTGACCCTTTAAAAGGTGGTGGTAGTGGTGACCCTGGAGGAGGTGGTAGTGGTGACCCTGGAGGAGGTGGTGGTGACCCTGTAGGAGGTGGTGGCGACCCTGGAGAAGGAGGTGGTGGTGGTGACCCTGGAGGAGGTGGTGGTGGTGGTGACCCTGGAGGAGGTGGTGGTGGTGGTGACCCTGGAGGAGGTGGTGGTGGTGGTGACCCTGGAGGAGGTGGTGGTGGTGACCCTGGAGGAGGTGGTAGTGGTGGTGACACTGGAGGAGGAGGTGATGGTGGTGGTGACCCTGGAGGAGGAGGTGGTGGTAGTGGTGACCCTGGAGGAGGAGGTGGTGGCAGTGGTGACCCTGGAGGTGGTGGTGGTGGTACTTTGACCATCGAGAAGGTGGTGGTAGTGGTGACCCTGGAGGAGGAGGTGATGGTGGTGGTGATCCTGGAGGAGGAGGTGGTTGTGGTGACCCTGGAGCAGGAGGTGGTGGTAGTGGTGACCCTGGAGGAGGAGGTGATGGTGGTCGTGACCCTGGAGGAGGAGGTGGTGGTAGTGGTGACCCTGGAGGAGGAGGTGGTGGTACTTTTGACCATCGAGAAGGTGGTGGTAGTGGTGACCCTGGAGGAGGAGGTGATGGTGGTGGTGACCCTGGAGGAGGAGGTGGTGGTAGTGGTGACCCTGGAGGAGGAGGTGGTGGTGGTGACCCTGGAGGAGGTTGTGGTGGTGGTGACCCTGGAGGAAGAGGTGGTGGTAGTGGTGACCCTGGAGGTGGAGGTGGTGGTGGTGACCCTGGAGGAGGTTGTGGTAGTGGTGACCCTGGAGGAAGAGGTGGTGGTAGTGGTGACCCTGGAGGTGGAGGTGGTGGTGGTGACCCTGGAGGAGGTGGTGGTGACCCTGGAGGAGGTGGTTGTGGTGGTGACCCTGGAGGAAGAGGTGGTGGTAGTGGTGACCCTAGAGGAGGTAGTGGTAGTGGTGACCCTGGAGGTGGTGGTGGCCCTGGAGAAGGAGGTGGTAGTTGTGACCCTGGAGGAGGTAGTGGTGGTGACCCTGGAGGATGTGGTGGTGGTGACCCTGGAGGAGGTTGTGGTGGTGGTGACCCTGGAGGAAGAGGTGGTGGTAGTGGTGACCCTAGAGGAGGTAGTGGTAGTGGTGACCCTGGAGGTGGTGGTGGCCCTGGAGAAGGAGGTGGTGGTGGTGACCCTGGAGGAGGAGGTGGTGGTGGTGGTGACCCTGGAGGAGGAGGCTGTGGTAGTGGTGACCCTGGAGGAGGAGGTGGTGGTAGTGGTGACCCTGGAGGAGGAGGTGGTGGTAGTGGTGACCCTGGAGGAGGAGGTGGTGGTGGTGGTGACCCTGGAGGAGGAGGTGGTGGTAGTGGTGACCCTGGAGGAGGAGGTGGTAGTGGTGACCCTGGAGGAGGTGGTGGTAGTGGTGACCCTGGAGGAGGAGGTGGTAGTGGTGACCCTGGAGGAGGTGGTGGTGGTGGTGACCCTGGAGGAAGAGGTGGTGGTAGTTGTGACCCTGGAGGTGGAGGTGGTGGTGGTGACCCTGGAGGAGGTTGTGGTGGTGGTGACCCTGGAGGAGGTGGTGGTAGTGGTGACCCTGGAGGAGGTTGTGGTGGTGGTGACCCTGGAGGAGGTGGTGGTAGTGGTGACCCTGGAGGAAGAGGTGGTGGTAGTGGTGACCCTGGAGGTGGAGGTGGTGGTGGTGACCCTGGAGGAGGTGGTGGTGACCCTGGAGGAGGTGGTTGGTGGTGGTGACCCTAGAAGAGGTAGTGGTAGTGGTGACCCTGGAGGTGGTGGTGGCCCTGGAGAAGGAGGTGGTGGTGGTGACCCTGGAGGAGGAGGTGGTGGTGGTGACCCTGGAGGAGGACGTGGTAGTAGTGACCCTGGAGGTGGTGGTGGTAGTAGTGGTGACCCTGGAGAAGGTGGTGGTGACCCTGGAGAAGGTGGTTGTGACCCTGGAGGAGGTGGTGGTCGTAGTTGTGAACCTGGAGGAGGTGGTGGTGGTAGTTGTGACCCTTTAGGAGGTGGTGGTAGTGGTGACCCTGGAGGAGGTGGTAGTGGTGACCCTGGAGGAGGTGGTAGTGGTGACCCTGGAGGAGGTGGTGGTGACCCTGGAGGAGGTGGTGGTGGTGGTGACCCTGGAGGAGGTGGTAGTGGTGACCCTGGAGGAGGTGGTGGTGGTGGTGACACTGGAGGAGGTGGTGGTAGTGGTGACCCTGGAGGAGGAGGTGGTGGTGGTGGTGACCCTGGAGGAGGAGGTGGTTGTGGTGACCCTGGAGGAGGTGGTGGTAGTGGTGACCCTGGAGGAGGAGGTGATGGTGGTGGTGACCCTGGAGGAGGAGGTGGTGGTAGTGGTGACCCTGGAGGAGGAGGTGATGGTGGTGACCCTGGAGGAGGAGGTGGTGGTGGTGACCCTGGAGGAGGAGGTGGTAGTAGTGGTGGCCCTGGAGGAGGAGGTGGTGGTGGTGGTGACCCTGGAGGAGGAGGTGGTGGTGGTGACCCTGGAGGAGGAGGTGGTGGTAGTGGTGACCCTGGAGGAGGAGGTGATGGTGGTGACCCTGGAGGAGAAGGTGGTGGTAGTGGTGACCCTGGAGGAGGAGGTGATGGTGGTGACCCTGGAGGAGGAGGTGGTGGTAGTGGTGACCCTGGAGGAGGAGGTGATGGTGGTGACCCTGGAGGAGGAGGTGGTGGTAGTGGTGACCCTGGAGGAGGAGGTGGTGGTAGTGGTGACCCTGGAGGAGGAGGTTGTAGTAGTGGTGACCTGGAGGAGGAGGTGATGGTGGTGACCCTGGAGGAGGAGGTGGTGGTGGTGGTGACCCTGGAGGAGGAGGTGGTGGTAGTGGTGACCCTGGAGGAGGAGGTGGTGGTAGTGGTGACCCTGGAGGAGGAGGTGGTGGTAGTGGTGACCCTGGAGGAGGAGGTGGTGGTGGTGGTGACCCTGGAGGAGGAGGTGGTGGTAGTGGTGACCCGGGAGGAGGTGGTGGTGGTGGTGACCCTGGAGGAGGAGGTGATCGTGGTGGTGACCCTGGAGGAGGAGGTGATGGTGGTGACCCTGGAGGAGGAGGTGCTGGTAGTGGTGACCCTGGAGGAGGGTGGTGGTGGTGACCCTGGAGGAAGAGGTGGTGGTAGTTGTGACCCTAGAGGAGGTGGTGGTGGTGACCTGGAGGAAGAGGTGGTGGTAGTTGTGACCCTAGAGGAGGTGGTGGTGGTGACCCTAGAGGAGGTTGTGGTGGTGGTGACCCTGGAGGAAGAGGTGGTGGTAGTGGTGACCCTGGAGGAGGAGGTGGTGGTGGTGACCCTGGAGGAGGTGGTGGTGACCCTGGAGGAGGTGGTTGTGGTAGTTGTGACCCTGGAGGAGGTAGTGGTGGTGACCCTGGAGGATGTGGTGGTGGTGACCCTGGAGGAGGAGGTGGTGGTGGTGGTGACCCTGGAGGAAGAGGTGGTGGTAGTGGTGTCCCTAGAGGAGGTAGTGGTAGTGGTGACCTGGAGGTGGTGGTGGCGACCCTGGAGAAGGAGGAAGTGGTGGTGACCTGGAGGAGGAGGTGGTGTTGGTGACCCTGGAGGAGGACGTGGTAGTAGTGACCCTGGAGGTGGTGGTGGTAGTAGTGGTGACCTTGGAGAAG
This sequence comes from Procambarus clarkii, assembly GCF_020424385.1. Classification (NCBI taxonomy): domain Eukaryota; kingdom Metazoa; phylum Arthropoda; class Malacostraca; order Decapoda; family Cambaridae; genus Procambarus; species Procambarus clarkii. Next base: position 24,834,691 of record NC_059611.1, on the reverse strand, counting down.
GTGATGGTGACCCTGGAGAAGGTGGTTGTGACCCTGGAGGAGGTTGTCGTGGTAGTTGTGACCCTTTAAAAGGTGGTGGTAGTGGTGACCCTGGAGGAGGTGGAAGTGGTGACCCTGGAGGAGGTGGTGGTGACCCTGTAGGAGGTGGTGGCGACCCTGGAGAAGGAGGTGGTGGTGGTGACCCTGGAGGAGGAGGTGGTGGTGGTGACCCTGGAGGAGGAGGTGGTGGTGGTGACCCTGGAGGAGGTGGTGGTGGTGGTGACCCTGGAGGAGGTGGTAGTGGTGACCCTGGAGGAGGTGGTGGTGGTGGTGACACTGGAGGAGGAGGTGATGGTGGTGGTGACCCTGGAGGAGGAGGTGGTGGTAGTGGTGACCCTGGAGGAGGAGGTGGTGGCAGTGGTGACCCTGGAGGTGGTGGTGGTGGTACTTTTGACCATCGAGAAGGTGGTGGTAGTGGTGACCCTGGAGGAGGAGGTGATGGTGGTGGTGACCCTGGAGGAGGAGGTGGTGGTGGTGACCCTGGAGGAGGAGGTGGTGGTAGTGGTGACCCTGGAGGAGGAGGTGATGGTGGTGGTGACCCTGGAGGAGGAGATGGTGGCAGTGGTGACCCTGGAGGTGGTGGTGGTGGTACTTTTGACCATCGAGAAGGTGGTGGTAGTGGTGACCCTGGAGGAGGAGGTGATGGTGGTGGTGACACTGGAGGAGGAGGTGATGGTGGTGGTGACCCTGGAGGAGGAGGTGGTGGTGGTGACCCTGGAGGAGGAGGTGGTGGTAGTGGTGACCCTGGAGGAGGAGGTGGTGGTAGTGGTGACCCTGGAGGAGGAGGTGGTGGTGGTGACCCTGGAGGAGGTGATGGTGGTGGTGACACTGGAGGAGGAGGTGATGGTGGTGGTGACCCTGGAGTGGTGGTGTTGGAGGTGTTACCTATCGTTCGTTACGGCTCGTGACCCTACAGCAGCCAAGCTTTAATTACGTCTAGGGATACCACTGCTGCTCTCTAAAGCGGGTCACCAGTATAACCCCATGAATGATAACAGGCACAGAATTAAAAGTATATCTCCCTTAGGACTGAAGAAATATACGTATGCATTTTAATATATATATATATTCATATACATCTCAATATTGTATATATGAACAGTGGGTCACTATTAAAGCAAACATCAAAATTATTGTCTCTCCCAGAGTAAAAAATCTACTACATGACACAACAACAAGTAAACAGACTTATCTCTCACATGTTACTCCTCCTGTTCCCGTATCAGCTACTGAACTCTCGCTCTGTCGCTACCCAAATCCTCACCTCCTCTGCCTCATCCAGGATGAGGGATGGAAACTAAGGACTTTTTAATATTTAAAACTAATTGAACAACCACTTGTTCTCAAAACACATAAGACTGCAAATTACATATAATAGTTACTTACAAAATATATAAGTACAATGCCACCTGTTTAATTACAGAAAATAAACAATTACCTAAACTAAATAAAAGTGACATCTGGAACTCCCAAAACTGAACAGGTCCAGCTTCCCGAATCTAACAGGTATTAGACGTGTGCAAAGCAACCGCGCTCCTGTCTCCACTGACGCTGCCACACCACACGATAATTTACAAAAACACAATGTGTGTACATATACAGGCAATGATATAATGGAACAAAACAAGTTATTTTAAATTTATATACGTATTCTGCTAGGAGTACGTAACACTTCCACCTCCAAGAAAAAAATGCAATAGATTGAAGATCAATGGCATTTTTTCAAAGTAAAATGTATGACACTTGAGATTTATGGTATTAATTACACCAAACATGTAAAAGTAATAAGAACACATTTCTGGACAAAAATGAAAACACTCCAAATATAGTCTTACAGGAAACTCAGAAATTTCAGTCTTATGACTATGTTCTACATATGTGTCACTGGAGTATGCAAATTTATCTCTCCAAGGTACTATCTCATTTATTTCACTTTGTTTCAGATCATATTTCACACTCCTATCTACAACAGTATCATCATTAGCATGAATAGAATTGTCAATAAAGGTAGCTGCTTTCACACAGTTATCACGGCAATTTAGCTTTTCATTTGTTTCTACTATTTCTCTAAGATCAGTTCCGTATTTCCATGTGATCCCTTTTCCACATGGTGAATTTTTCCAAGACAGACTCCATTTCCCATTACTCCCTTTTTCTGGAGCTGAACTGCGTAATTGAAGCTGACTGGATGTTGAGTAGATTTGGGACTTCTCCTGGGTATGCTCTGACACAGACATCTGCTCTTCATCACTCTGGATCCTCTGTGGAACACATACTCTCGCCCAATGTATACTAAAATTAGAGAAATTAGCATTAAACCTCACAATTATGTATAAAACTTTCCCATTCATAGAACCTTCCGAAACACAAGACACCGACTTAGCAAACCTTTGACCTTCAAACCAAGAAATACAACCCAAGATAAGTGCAAAGACTACCTGATCGAACTGACTCAGATGATCCATAAGGAACACAGAAATCAATTGCCTCATAACTCTGTCATAACGATCAGTGAAAGAAAACAGGCATATGCCTAGGCACCATATCTCAATCATAACTCCGAAGACAAGTTCACACCTCCTGATGGTGAACTTGAACACAACACACACTTTCATCAACCTTCTAGTCTGCCAAAAGACTAAATAAAACATGCCGAAAACTTTACAACCCTCACCATTACTTCCCAAGTGATTTACGTCTGATGACAACCAATCAACCAAGAGGTTTAAGGGTCTTAACATCTTGAAGATGAACAGCAGATTACCTGGGTAACACCCAAGGACAATCTGAAACCCTTCACAATGATTAACACTAGGTAGGATAACCTTATCCCCCAACTTGAAATACACACCTGGAGCCTCAAACATCTGCTCCCCAGTATGATTTAATCCTTCACCCACAATATGACTCTGAAAATCAACTCCAATATGACTCTGAAAGTCAACACCACACTTAAGTGGAACATACACTTTTATCACTCGTGCATCAAAATTAACTGGATCTGAATATAGAGACACTGCTCTAGCATAACTCACCACTTCCTCAGAACTGGATGCACAACCTACTTGAGTAAACTCTCTCTGCTCAACCACAAGGCTTGACAAAGATGTCCCACAGTCCATTACTTCACAAGAAAATGGCTCCTGCAGAATAAAAGTAGATTTCAACATCCTACACACACTCTGACTCAATGTACACAATGAGAAATACTTACTCCACATGGAATAAGAATCACAACTCCGCAACTTAGATCCAAATGCTACTTTACCACTCTCAATGATTTTACCAAAATTTCCTCCCATGACTTCTGGAGCTGCTTGGAGTACTGTCTGCTCACAATCAATAATATCACTACCAAGCTGGGTCACATCCTCACAGACAACTGAAGAGGGAGGCTCAATGGGTCTCCATCTACTCAACAGAAGCTGATCCTCTGGCTGCTTTCCCACACTCTCCAAAACTGGATCTACAGTACAGACTGTCTCCTTGCTTCTCTCTGAAATCTTAGGGTCAGTTCTACTCAATGCACTTAAATGAAGGGAATCTGAAACGAGCGGGCAAGTAACAGGTAGTTTGACCTCCTCCCCTATTATATCACCTTGACTAGGGTGAGGCGGGGCCTCTACAACAGACTTACTCTCGACAACTGATTCTAAACTTGGAGTGAGCGGGAATACTTCTGCCAACCCGACATCTTGTCCTAAACCATTCACTTGGCTGGAATACAGAGTCGTGGCTTTTAAGTTTCTCTCAACTCCTGGCACAACGTTCGTAGTGAGCGGGCAAGACAATGGTACATGGACATCCTTTCCCAATTTATTGGAATAAAGCAGAGTCATAGTATCAGGCTTACTCTCAACAACTAAATCGGCCACACAGGAATCTGGAACAACCACATCCCACTTCTCCACTGAAGGGGTACTGGTTACTGGAACAAATGCTTGAGTAACAACATCAGAACTGACAACTGGATTTATATTAGTACTGACATCAGCACAGGTAGAATGGACAAAACCATCTTCTACAACAGGTTGTTCATTCATAGAACTAACTTCAGCACAGGCAGAATAAACATGGTCTGCAACTGGCTGTTTACACAAACGGGGATCAATCTCACCCACAACATGATTTATGGCCACATCATTACCCAATATAACATCCACACCTGGGATGGGCAACTGTGTACTAACACCCACAGTGCATAAACTTGGTGTAATGGTGGATCTGAAATTAATGTCTATTAGAGGTACAGTTTTACATCCTGCAACACTCTGAAGAACAACAAACTTTCCAGTCTCTCTCTGTTCAACATCAGAAAGAATACTGGATGAAATTATGGTTTGGGAAGCACCTGTATCACGAAGAATAACCACTGGCTTCCACTTCCCATTAATACACAAAACTTCACCTGAAGACATATATGGTGAATACTGTTTCACCCAATTGGGGTTTACAGTTACATGTTTATTAGTAAGTTTATTTTGCACACCTCTGCAATAAATGAGACCAGTTGGTCGTAACTCAGGGTGCAATATAAAACAGGAATTAATTCCATGGCCTTTTCTCTTACAATGGGAACAAGACCTTACAGTGGACACACTGGTAGAACCAACTGTAGGTTTAGAAATAACCTTATTATTATTTGACATTCCTGACAAGGAAGTAGCAGGGTTAGGTTTTGTAAGAGAAGAGCTCATGGGAGTAACTGGAGCACTAGGACGGGATGGATTCTGATAAGGAGTTCGGTGAGCATTATAATTTACTCTACGACTAGACTTAGGTGAAGTGGCCGTAAACTGGGCCTTAGTCAACAACTCATGCTCATCCGCGAGCTTTGACAGCTCATAAATGTCTGTTACATTCTTTTGTTCTGCCATAAAAGTAGACAACTGGTCTGGGAGACATGACAATACTTCTTCCATTATAAGAAGATTCTTTAGAGCATCAAAGTCAGTGACTGAAAGTGACTTTAACCATCTGTTGCAAAAATTCGTCTTCTGACGAGTAAAATCTGCTATTGTCTGATCACTTATCCTCCTTAGGTTCCTAAACTTTTGCCTGTGTGCCTCTGGATTTATTTGATATGCATTTAAGATGCTTTTCTTTACAAATTCGTAATCAAAGCTATGAGCGTCAGGTAGGGATGTAAAAACCTCCTGACTACGCCCCTTAAATTGAGACTGCATAATGGCTACCCACTGATCCCTTGGCCAGTTCATACTGATGGCAATTTTATAAAAATGGGCAAAGAAAACCTCAGGATCCTCCTCATTGAACTTGGGTAACTCTATATACTTATTCATCCTTATGGGATTATTATCACTATTTGTTGAAACATTACTAGTATTTCCATGCCCAGCTGCCATACGCTGTGATTCAAGCCTGAAGTTAGTGTCAGCCATTTGTTGTTGAATCTCTAATTGTTGCTTCTTTGTGGCTTCTAGTTGCAACTGTGCCATAACCTCTAAACGCCTAGTCTCGAGCTCCCTCTGCTGAGCTTCAGCCTCTAATATTTGCTGTTGCTTTTGAGCTTCAATCTCTAATATTCTCTGTTCGAGCTTCAAGCTCTAATATTTTCTGTTCTTTTTGAGCTTCAAACTCTCTTTGACGAGCTTCAGCCTCTAATATTCTCTGTTCTTTTTGAGCTTCAAGCTTAGCATTGGCTATTTGCGCTTCTAACTCAAGACGCTTTAACGTCATCTGATCACTCGACTCCTCTCTTAACTCCTCTAGAATTTCTTCCTCTAACTCTCCATTCTCAACAAAATGTGTCACAATGACTTTCAATATTTGGGCTTTAACCATTCTATTGTTGGCGGTCAAATCCAAATGATTTGCCATTTGTATTAACTCAGTCTTTTTCAGGCTCTGAATCCCTTCAAAGTCTGGGTGAGCCACCAACGCTGCAACTTTCTCCTCCATCGTTACTAACACTTGGCACTTGATTCACAACAATAATTAAAACAATGGCACTGCACTACACTTCACTGTAAAATTGTCACCACACTGAAAATTCGCTTGGCCTCACTGCACAAACAAAATATATAGGATGACTTACCTCAAAATCGTGAAACGTTGTTACTTGACACACAGGAAAGCTTGCTTGGCACATGAAATAGTTCTTATAAAACACACAGACACTTAACACACTGGTACCTAGGAAGGCAAGGTTAGATTAGCACAATTAAGGTTAAGTGGGAACAATATTTCCCGGCACAGGCCCCCATAACTCTTTGTTACCTATCGTTCGTTACGGCTCGTGACCCTACAGCAGCCAAGCTTTATTACGTCTAGGGATACCACTGCTGTTCTCTAAAGCGGGTCACCAGTATAACCCCATGAATGATAACAGGCACAGAATTAAAAGTATATCTCCCTTAGGACTGAAGAAATATACGTATGCATTTTAATATATATATATATTTCATATACATCTCAATATTGTATATATGAACAGTGGGTCACTATTAAAGCAAACATCAAATATTGTCTCTCCCAGAATAAAAAATCTACTACATGACACAACAACAAGTAAACAGACTTATCTCCCACATGTTACTCTTCCTGGTCCCTTGAAGCTACTGAACTCTCGCTCTGTCGCTACCCAAATCCTCACCTCCCGTCTGCCTCATCCAGGATGAGGGATGGAAACTAAGGACTTTTTAATATTTAAAACTAATTGAACAACCACTTGTTCTCAAAACACACAAGACTGCAAATTACATATAATAGTTACTTACAAAATATATAAGTACAATGCCACCTGTTTAATTGCAGAAAATAAACAATTACCTAAACTAAATAAAAGTGACATCTGGAACTCCCAACTGAACAGGTCCAGCTTCCCGAATTTAACAGGTATTAGACGTGTGCAAAGCAACCGCGCTCCTGTCTCCACTGACGCTGCCACACCACACGATAATTTACAAAAACACAATGTGTGTACATATACAGGCAATGATATAATGGAACAAAACAAGTTATTTTAAATTTATATACGTATTCTGCTAGGAGTACGTAACAGATGGTGGTGACCCTGGAGGAGGAGGTGGTGGTAGTGGTGTCCCTGGAGGAGGAGGTGGTGGTAGTGGTGACCCAGGAGGAGGATTTGGTGGTAGTGGTGACCCTGGAGGAGGTGATGGTGGTGGTGACCCTGGAGGAGGAGGTGGTGGTAGTGGTGACCCTGGAGGAGGTGGTGGTGGTGGTGACCCTGGAGGAGGAGGTGGTGGTAGTGGTGACCCTGGAGGAGGTGGTGGTGGTGGTGACCCTGGAGGAGGAGGTGGTGGTAGTGGTGACCCTGGAGGAGGAGGTGATGGTGGTGACCGTGGAGGAGGAGGTGGTGGTGGTGACCCTGAAGAAAGAGGTGGTGGTAGTGGTGACCCAGGAGGTGGTGGTGGTGACCCTGGAGGAGGAGGTGGTGGTGGTGACCCTGGAGGAGGAGGAGGTGGTAGTGGTGATCCTGGAGGAGGAGGTGGTGGTGGTGACCCTGGAGGAGGAGGTGGTGGTGGTGGTGACCCTGGAGGAGGAGGTGGTGGTGGTGACCCTGGAGGAGGAGGAGGTGGTAGTGGTGATCCTGGAGGTGGAGGTGGTGGTGGTGACCCTGGAGGAGGAGGAGGTGGTAGTGGTGACCCTGGAGGTGGAAGGGGTGGTGGTGATCCTGGAGAAGGTGGTGGTAGTCGTAACCCTGGAGGAGGTGGTGGCAGTGGTGGTGGCTGCCACCACCTCCGCTGGTGGCAGTGGCTGGCGAAGGTGGTGGTGACCCTGGAGGAGGTGGTTGTGACCCTGGAGGAGGTGGTGGTAGTGGTGACCCTAGAGGAGGAGGTCGTGGTGGTGACCCTGGAGGAGGTGGTGGTAGTGGTGACCCTGGAGGAGGACGTGGTAGTGGTGACCCTGGAGGAGGAGGTCGTGGTGGTGACCCTAGAGGAGAACGTGGTAGTAGTGACCATGGAGGAGGTCGTGGTAGTGGTGACCCTGGAAGTGGAGGTGGTGGTGGTGACCTGGAGAAGGTGGTGGTAGTGGTGACTTGTGGGAACCGACCTGTGAGATTTATATTTATTTAATTTATATGAATTTATATTTACGTTAATTTATATACTTCGATAGCAATTTGTATAATGATAAGTGGACTGTATTTCTGCAATAATCTCTTAATCTCACAAATCGATCCTCTACACATTAGGGGGGGTTATTAAATTAATATATATGCAGCCAATCAAACTACAGTAACTACATACATTGAAGAGGTTCCTTATCTTATAGTACAGCAGGTTAGTCCACCAGGTATAACTAGGGTGTAGACACCAAATTATCCTCTTTGAGGTAGCTTCCATATCACCCAGTAACTGGTGCACAAATCTTGCATCCTCGTCTTGACCTGTCAAAAGTGCGCTAGCTGTGAAGCCAGAATCCTATATATGACAAGTATTTCAGAGAAAACTGTACATGGAACATTGAAGACCTGGCTTAATTACCTTTAGTTTGAGGCTTCCACGTGATCTAACCGGATCACCCTATATCCTGACATTAATGGCCATAAATGAATGATAAACGGGTTTCGGATAGACACTTAACTTGAATTGTAGACATCGTGTTGGAGATGGTACCTTTGGTTTCCATAACACTACGTCCAAGTAAAATTAACAGGAGCCGAATTTGCTCCCGTGTGAGCCTCTGGTCTCGTATAAACAATGGCTGTTTAACACTCCATACTATTGACGTTACTGGCCGACATTGTCCAGATATGATAGGAGCTAAATTTGCTCCACACGTCTCGGAGGTGACACAACAATGGCTGCCCCCCTTCCTCCCTCTGACGCCTGGCTTACATTGTCCACATGTCAGAAAGTGATAGAAGGGTCACATTTACTCTACTTTAATATTGATAATTAAGTTAATTTATATAAGATGTTTTTATGATGGTAAAGTCCAAAGACTAATGTATTTAAGAATAATTCCCACCATAATAGGTGGTGAATTATAATAGTATGTGGTGATGATATCCCGTTTTCTTTAGATGGTAATTCCACTACAAGTTACGTTTTCTATGGGTAACTTGTTGGTATACAACACAGCTATTATCTGTATGATTATTAAATGGTGTCGGATTTTCCGACATAATTCCCCAGGGGGCTGCTCACGGGTCGAAGTCCTAATTAGAACAGACGAACACCGATACTCCTCCTTCGAATTATTAGATTAATTTGATGTTAGTAGTTAGTAATCACACATTTGTGTGTCTGTTCGTACAGGACGGATGTCCCGTACTAGAGTTGCAGGGGTTAGAAGTCTAATGCGATTTCATTTCCCTGTCAACTCTTGAAAGGCTAATATTCAAGCCTTATTACATATTATTTAACCCAGAAGACTGGATGTGATCAAGTACTACAGTCAAGTATGATTCAGGGACTGCAGTGAGATCAGTGACATTAGATATAACTTGAAGTTTCTTCAGGTAACTGGTCACTGATATATAAACACTGAGGCCCATGGAATACATCTTGATTAAATAATAAATGTATCAAATCAGTCATCAGATTTATTGGGGTTTAATTTAGTTAATTGATTCAGAAGATTGAATAGCTCATCATTAAAGTAAAGTATGGTTCTGAGACTGCAGTGGGTTCAGTGACATTGGTCGCAGTGACTTGTAGCTGTTTTAGGCTACTGTTCACTGATTTGCCACTGAGGCCTCATGAACTCATCTTCAGCTTTAAATGATGATACTAACATCAACCTCTGTTGGTATAGTCAGCTGTAATCTCCTTAGTATAATGCTACTGGAGAAATATAATCAGCTGACAAATTTAGATTTCTATTGGTATTGTTTATCTGCAGGCATAGGTCTCCTCAGGCTTGATACTGGGCCTGAGAGTAATTTACCTCCTGCAGAGTTTAACATGGTTATGCCCTGATATTTAGTAGGGCTACCGATGAATTGATGGTAGTAGTCTGTCCCCACAAGGACAGCCATTTGGCATTTGATTTGCTCAAATTTACCTGCAGCTGCTTGATAATAGCTTTCCAGGTCAGCATAATCAACTGTTGATTGTTGTGACAAATCTTCACATTTCTTGATCTGTCTTGTTAAGTGGCCTTTAAGACCTGCAAGGGTTCTTTTCATTCTCCCTGCATTATCCATACTGGCTAGTTGGTGAAGCCTTGTGGGGCTTGTACTTGGGCTGCTCATAATACTGAACAAGCTCTGATGGTAGCCTAGGGTAAATTCTGCACTCACTAGGCTGTAATCCTACCTCTACTAGAGGTTAGCACTTAAAATTAATACACATTATATATATACAATCATACACACTAATGATTTGAGTGATAAACCAGTGTCACTGGAAGTACCTTTAGGTTAGCTCTTCTATATCACCCTAGGATGGTAGAGACACTAATTAATCACTCAAAGGTGTAATGATCATAAGTAAATTATTATATATACACAACTCAACTCGAGTTGATAAAAATTACACCCAAAATAGGGTCTGCACCATTCATTAATGGTGTTAGGTTGTTCAATATAGTACAACTGACTATGGTAATAATGGGACTAGGATGAACGATAATAGTTCAACTAGTCAATGGTTTTATCCTACCCTGTTGTGGGTTGGCAATTAGTAAATATTATACTGTGATCACTAGTGCAATATATATTAAATAATTCTCTATTTTGGAGAAATAATATACACAATTATTGATAATAGCCTCTTAATTAGCCTCTATGAAACTTCTAATATTATCTAGAAGTATTAAATATTATTAGTGACCTCGCGAAATAAAGTCCACAAAATTCGTAGATAATCTCTCGCGAAATGTAACACCACGAAATCCGTGAACAATCACGCGACACCACAGCCACTACTTTGGCTGGCTTCAATATTAGCGCTGTCATTTCACGAAATAACACGCCACCAAATATCTGTGGGTGTGCATGAAACCGCTGACGAAGCTGAACTGGGCTGAGGGAGGCTCCTGAGCTCCCTCGAGGCTACGCTGCCGTCTTGACTGCTGGCTTTGTTTAAATAACACTGCACTAGTATATTTAATGAATCCACTGGTTAACTGGTTCATCCGGTACTAAGATGACCAAATGTGGGTTCAAAGGATCAAATAATCCGTCATCCGGTTCGAAGATGACCAAATAATGTGGGAACCGACCTGTGAGATTTATATTTATTTAATTTATATGAATTTATATTTACGTTAATTTATATACTTCGATAGCAATTTGTATAATGATAAGTGGACTGTATTTCTGCAATAATCTCTTAATCTCACAAATCGATCCTCTACACATTAGGGGGGGTTATTAAATTAATATATATGCAGCCAATCAAACTACAGTAACTACATACATTGAAGAGGTTCCTTATCTTATAGTACAGCAGGTTAGTCCACCAGGTATAACTAGGGTGTAGACACCAAATTATCCTCTTTGAGGTAGCTTCCATATCACCCAGTAACTGGTGCACAAATCTTGCATCCTCGTCTTGACCTGTCAAAAGTGCGCTAGCTGTGAAGCCAGAATCCTATATATGACAAGTATATCAGAGAAAACTGTACATGGAACATTGAAGACCTGGCTTAATTACCTTTAGTTTGAGGCTTCCACGTGATCTAACCGGATCACCCTATATCCTGACATTAATGGCCATAAATGAATGATAAACGGGTTTCGGATAGACACTTAACTTGAATTGTAGACATCGTGTTGGAGATGGTACCTTTGGTTTCCATAACACTACGTCCAAGTAAAATTAACAGGAGCCGAATTTGCTCCCGTGTGAGCCTCTGGTCTCAATATAAACAATGGCTGTTTAACACTCCATACTATTGACGTTACTGGCCGACATTGTCCAGATATGATAGGAGCTAAATTTGCTCCACACGTCTCGGAGGTGACACAACAATGGCTGCCCTCCTTCCCCCCTCTGACGCCTGGCTTACATTGTCCACATGTCAGAAAGTGATAGAAGGGTCACATTTACTCTACTTTAATATTGATAATTAAGTTAATTTATATAAGATGTTTTATGATGGTAAAGTCCAAAGACTAATGTATTTAAGAATAATTCCCACCATAATAGGTGGTGAATTATAACAGTATGTGGTGATGATATCCCGTTTTCTTTAGATGGTAATTCCACTACAAGTTACGTTTTCTATGGGTAACTTGTTTATACAACACAGCTATTATCTGTATGATTATTAAATGGTGTCGGATTTTCCGACAGACCCTGAAGAAAGAGGTGGTGGTAGTGGTGACCCAGGAGGTTGTGGTCTTGAATCTGGAGGAGGAGGTGGTGGTGGTGACCATGGAGGAGGAGGAGGTGGTAGTAGTGATCCTGGAGGAGGAGGTGGTGGTGGTGACCCTGGAGGAGGAGGTGGTGGTGGTGGTGACCTGGAGGAGGAGGTGGTGGTGGTGACCTTGGAGGAGGAGGAGGTGGTAGTGGTGATCCTGGAGGTGGAGGTGGTGGTGGTGACCCTGGAGGAGGAGGAGGTGGTAGTAGTGACCCAGGATGTGGAGGGGGGTGGTGGTGACCCTGGAGAAGGTGGTGGTAGTCCTAACCCTGGAGGAGGTGGTGGCAGTGGTGACCGTGGAGAAGGTGGTGGTGACCCTGGAGGAGGTGGTTGTGACCCTGGAGGAGGTGGTGGTAGTGGTGACCCTAGAGGAGGAGGTCGTGGTGGTGACCCTGGAGGAGGTGGTGGTAGTGGTGACCCTGGAGGAGGACGTGGTAGTGGTGACCCTGGAGGAGGAGGTCGTGGTGGTGACCCTAGAGGAGAACGTGGTAGTAGTGACCATGGAGGAGGTCGTGGTAGTGGTGACCCTGGAAGTGGAGGTGGTGGTGGTGACCCTGGAAAAGGTGGTGGTAATAGTGACCCTGGAGGAGGTGGTGGTGACCCTGGAGGAGGTGGTGGTGACCCTGGAGGAGGTGGTGATGGTGACCCTGGAGGTGAAGGTGGTGGTGGTGACCCTGGAGGTGAAGGTGGTGTTCTTGACCCTGGAGGTGAAGGTGGTGTTGGTGACCCTGGAGAAGGTGGTGGTAGTGGTGACCTGGAGGAAGAGGTGGTGGTGATGACCCTGGAGGAGGTGGTAGTGGTGACCCTGGAGGAGGTGGTGGCAGTGGTGACCCTGGAGTAGGTGGTGGTGACCCTGGAGGAGGTGGTGGTGGTAGTAGTGGTGACCCTGGAGGAGAAGGTGGTGGTAGTGGTGACCCTGGAGGAGGAGGTGGTGGTGGTGACCCTGGAGGTGAAGGTGGTGTGGTGACCCTGGAGGAGGAGGTGGTGGTGGTGGTGACCCTGGAGGAGGAGGTGGTAGTGGTGACCCTGGAGGAGGTGGTGGCAGTGGTGACCCTGGAGGAGCTGGTGGTGGTGGTGACCCTGGAGGAGGAGGTGGTAGTGGTGACCCTGGAGGAGGTGGTGGTGGTACTTGTGACCCTGGAGGAGGAGGTGGTAGTGGTGACCCTGGACGAGGTGGAGGTGACCATGGAGGAGGTGGTCGTGACCTGGAGGAGGTGGTGGTAGTGGTGTCCCTGGAGGAGGTGATTGTAGTGGTGACCCTGGAGGAGGAGGTGGTGGTGGTGGTGACCCTGGAGGAGGAGGTGGTGGTAGTGGTGAACCTGGATGAGGTGGTGGTGACCCTGGAGGAGGAGGTGGTGGTAGTGGTGACCTGGAGGAGAAGGTGGTGGAGGTGGTGACCCTGGAGGAGGTGGTGGTGGTAGTGGTGACCTGGAGGAGGAGGTGGTGGTGGTGGAGACCCTGGAGGAGGAGGTGGTAGTGGTGGTGACCGTGAGGAGGAGGTGGTGGTGGTGGTGACCCTGGAGAAGGTGGTGGTAGAGGTGACCCTGGAGGAGGAGGTGGTGGTGGTGACCCTGGAGGAGGTGGTGGTAGTGGTGACCCTGGAGGAGGAGGTGGTGGTGGTGGTGACCCTGGAGGAGGAGGTGGTGGTGGTGGTGACCCTGGAGGAGGAGGTAGTGGTGGTGGTGACCCTGGAGGAGGAGGTGATGGTGGTGGTGACCCTGGAGGAGGAGGTGGTGGTGGTGGTGACCCTGGAGGAGGTGGTGGTAGTGGTGACCCTGGAAGAGGAGGTGGTGACCCTGGAGGAGGAGGTGGTGGTAGTGGTGACCCTGGAGGAGGAGGTGGTGGTGGTGGTGACCCTGGAAGAGGTGGTGGTAGTGGTGACCCTGGAGGAGGAGGTGGTGGTAGTGGTGACCCAGGAGGTGGTGGTGGTGACCCTGGAGGAGGAGGAGGTGGTAGTGGTGATCCTGGAGGAGGAGGTGGTGGTGGAGACCCTGGAGGAGGAGGTGGTGGTGGTGGTGACCCTGGAGGAGGAGGTGGTGGTGGTGACCCTGGAGGAGGAGGAGGTGGTAGTGGTGATCCTGGAGGTGGAGGTGGTGGTGGTGACCCTGGAGGAGGAGGAGGTGGTAGTGGTGACCCTGGAGGTGGAGGTGGTGGTGGTGACCCTGGAGAAGGTGGTGGTAGTCGTAACCCTGGAGGAGGTGGTGGCAGTGGTGACCGTGGAGAAGGTGGTGGTGACCCTGGAGGAGGTGATTGTGACCCTGGAGGAGGTGGTGGTAGTGGTGACACTAGAGGAGGAGGTCGTGGTGGTGACCCTGGAGGAGGTGGTGGTAGTGGTGACCCTGGAGGAGGACGTGGTAGTGGTGACCCTGGAGGAGGAGGTCGTGGTGGTGACCCTAGAGGAGAACGTGGTAGTAGTGACCATGGAGGAGGTCGTGGTAGTGGTGACCCTGGAAGTGGAGGTGGTGGTGGTGTCCCTGGAGAAGGTGGTGGTAGTGGTGACCCTGGAGGAGGTGGTGGTGACCCTGGAGGAGGTGGTGGTGGTGACCCTGGAGGTGAAGGTGGTGGTGGTGACCCTGGAGGTGAAGGTGGTGTTGGTGACCCTGGAGGTGAAGGTGGTGTTGGTGACCCTGGAGAAGGTGGTGGTAGTGGTGACCCTGGAGGAGGAGGTGGTGGTGATGACCCTGGAGGAGGTGGTAGTTGTGACCCTGGAGGAGGTGGTGGCAGTGGTGACCCTGGAGTAGGTGGTGGTGACCCTGGAGGAGGTGGTGGTGGTGGTGGTGACCCTGGAGGAGGAGGTGGTGGTAGTGGTGACCATGGAGGAGGAGGTGGTGGCAGTGGTGACCCTCGAGGAGGAGGTGGTAGTAGTGGTGACCCTGGAGGAGGAGGTGATGGTGGTGACCCTGGAGGAGGTGGTGGTGGTGGTGACCCTGGAGGAGGAGGTGGTGGTAGTGGTGTCCCTGGAGGAGGAGGTGGTGGTGGTGGTGACCCTGGAGGAGGAGGTGGTGGTAGTGGTGTCCCTGGAGGAGGAGGTGGTGGTAGTGGTGACCCTGGAGGAGGAGGTGGTGGTAGTGGTGACCCTGGAGGAGGTGGTGGTGGTGGTGACCCTGGAGGAGGAGGTGGTGGTAGTGGTGACCCTGGAGGAGGTGGTGGTGGTGGTGACCCTGGAGGAGGAGGTGGTGGTAGTGGTGACCCAGGAGGTGGTGGTGGTGGTGACCCTGGAGGAGGAGGTGGTGGTAGTGGTGACCCTGGAGGAGGACGTGCTAGTGGTGACCCTGGAGGAGGAGGTCGTGGTGGTGACCCTAGAGGAGAACGTGGTAGTAGTGACCATGGAGGAGGTCGTGGTAGTGGTGACCCTGGAAGTGGAGGTGGTGGTGGTGTCCCTGGAGAAGGTGGTGGTAGTGGTGACCCTGGAGGAGGTGGTGGTGACCCTGGAGGAGGTGGTGATGGTGACCCTGGAGGTGAAGGTGGTGGTGGTGACCCTGGAGGTGAAGGTGGTGTTCGTGACCCTGGAGGTGAAGGTGGTGTTGGTGACCCTGGAGAAGGTGGTGGTAGTGGTGACCCTGGAGGAAGAGGTGGTGGTGATGACCCTGGAGGAGGTGGTAGTTGTGACCCTGGAGGAGGTGGTGGCAGTGGTGACCCTGGAGTAGGTGGTGGTGACCCTGGAGGAGGTGGTGGTGGTGGTGGTGACCCTGGAGGAGGAGGTGGTGGTAGTAGTGACCCTGGAGGAGGAGGTGGTGGCAGTGGTGACCCTGGAGGAGGAGGTGGTAGTAGTGGTGACCCTGGAGGAGGTGATGGTGGTGACCCTGGAGGAGGTGGTGGTGGTGGTGACCCTGGAGGAGGAGGTGGTGGTAGTGGTGTCCCTGGAGGAAGAGGTAGTGGTGGTGGTGACCTGGAGGAGGAGGTGGTGGTGGTGTCCCTGGAGGAGGAGGTGGTGGTAGTGGTGACCCTGGAGGAGGAGGTGGTAGTAGTGGTGACCCTGGAGGAGGTGGTGGTAGTGGTGACCCTGGAGGAGGAGGTGGTGGTAGTGGTGACCCTGGAGGAGGTGGTGGTGGTGGTGACCCTGGAGGAGGAGGTGGTGGTAGTGGTGACCCTGGAGGAGGTGGTGGTGGTGGTGACCCTGGAGGAGGAGGTGGTGGTAGTGGTGACCCTGGAGGAGATGGTGATGGTGGTGACCGTGGAGGAGGAGGTGGTGGTGGTGACCCTTAAGAAAGAGGTGGTGGTAGTGGTGACCCAGGAGGTGGTGGTGGTGAATCTGGAGGAGGAGGTGGTGGTGGTGACATGGAGGAGGAGGAGGTGGTAGTGGTGATCCTGGAGGAGGAGGTGGTGGTGGTGACCCTGGAGGAGGAGGTGGTGGTGGTGGTGACCCTGGAGGAGGAGGTGGTGGTGGTGATTCTGGAGGAGGAGGAGGTGGTAGTGGTGATCCTGGAGGTGGAGGGGGTGGTGGTGACCCTGGAGGAGGAGGAGGTGGTAGTGGTGACCCTGGAGGTGGAGGTGGTGGTGGTGACCCTGGCGAAGGTGGTGGTAGTCGTAACCCTGGAGGAGGTTGTGGCAGTGCTGACCGTGGAGAAGGTGGTGGTGACCCTGGAGGAGGTGGTTGTGACCCTGGAGGAGGTGGTGGTAGTGGTGACCCTAGAAGAGGAGGTCGTGGTGGTGACCCTGGAGGAGGTGGTGGTAGTGGTGACCCTGGAGGAGGACGTGGTAGTGGTGACCCTGGAGGAGGAGGTCGTGGTGGTGACCCTAGAGGAGAACGTGGTAGTAGTGACCATGGAGGAGGTCGTGGTAGTCGTGACCCTGGAAGTGGAGGTGGTAGTGGTGACCCTGGAGGAGGTGGTGGTGACCCTGGAGGAGGTGGTGATGGTGACCCTGGAGGTGAAGGTGGTGGTGGTGACCCTGGAGGTGAAGGTGGTGTTGGTGACCCTGGAGAAGGTGGTGGTAGTGGTGACCCTGGAGGAAGAGGTGGTGGTGATGACCCTGGAGGAGGTGGTAGTGGTGACCCTGGAGGAGGTGGTGGCAGTGGTGACTCTGGAGTAGGTGGTGGTGACCCTGGAGGAGGTGGTGGTGGTAGTAGTGGTGACCCTGGAGGAGAAGGTGGTGGTAGTGGTGACCCTGGAGGAGGAGGTGGTGGTGGTGGTGACCCTGGAGGAGGAGGTGGTAGTGGTGACCCTGGAGGAGGTGGTGGCAGTGGTGACCCTGGAGGAGCTGGTGGAGGTGGTGACCTGGAGGAGGAGGTGGTAGTGGTGACCCTGGAGGAGGTGGTTGTGACCCTGGAGGAGGTGGTGGTGGTACTTGTGATCCTGGAGGAGGAGGTGGTAGTGGTGACCCTGGACGAGGTGGAGGTGACCATGGAGGAGGTGGTCGTGACCCTGGAGGAGGTGGTGGTAGTGGTGTCCCTGGAGGAGGTGATTGTAGTGGTGACCCTGGAGGAGGAGGTGGTGGTGGTGGTGACCCTGGAGGAGGAGGTGGTGGTAGTGGTGAACCTGGATGAGGTGGTGGTGACCCTGGAGGAGGAGGTGGTGGTAGTGGTGACCCTGGAGGAGAAGGTGGTGGAGGTGGTGACCCTGGAGGAGGTGGTGGTGGTAGTGGTGACCCTGGAGGAGGAGGTGGTGGTGGTGGTGACCCTGGAAGAGGAGGTGATGGTGGTGGTGACCCTGGAGGAGGAGGTGGTGGTGGTGACCCTGGAGAAGGTGGTGGTAGTGGTGACCCTGGAGGAGGAGGTGGTGGTGGTGGTGACCCTGGAGGAGGAGGTGGTGGTGGTGGTGACCTGGAGGAGGAGGTGGTGGTGGTGACCCTGGAGGAGGAGGTGATGGTGGTGGTGACCCTGGAGGAGGAGGTGGTGGTGGTGGTGACCTGGAGGAGGTGGTGGTAGTGGTGACCCTGGAAGAGGAGGTGGTGACCCTGGAGGAGGAGGTGGTGGTAGTGGTGACCCTGGAGGAGGAGGTGGTGGTGGTGGTGACCCTGGAGGAGGTGGTGGTAGTGGTGACCCTGGAGGAGGTGGTGGCAGTTGTGACCCTGGAAGAGGTGGTGGCAGTGGTGACCCTGGAGGAGGTGGTGGTAGTGGTGACCCTGGAGGAGGTGGTGGCAGTGGTGACCCTGGAGGAGATGGTGGTGGTAGTGGTGACCCTGGAGGAGGAGGTGGTGGTGGTGGTGACCCTGGAGGAGGTGGTGGTAGTGGTGACCCTGGAGGAGGAGGTGATGGTGGTGACCCTGGAAGAGGAGGTGGTGGAGGTGGTGACCCTGGAGGAGGTGGTGGTAGTGGTGACCCTGGAGGAGGAGGTGATGGTGGTGACCTGGAAGAGGAGGTGGTGGAGGTGGTGACCCTGGAGGAGGTGGTGGTAGTGGTGACCCTGGAGGAGGAGGTGGTGGTGGTAGTGACCCTGGAAGAGGAGGTGGTGGAGGTGGTGACCCTGGAGGAGGAGGTGGTGGTAGTGGTGACCCTGGAGGAGGAGGTGGTGGTGGTGGTGACTGTTACGACCCTGGGTTCTCCAGTGGAAACCAGAGGTCAAAATTGAGCTATTAAACTTTCTAGTAGTAAAAGTTGAGTGCAACTCGAACGGCAATTGTTTGTATCTTCCCTGCCAGACGTAAGACTATTATTGTTTCTCAAAGAGCATTTAAAGACTGAGCAGGGGGTTGATTATTAAATAATAACATAGGCACCAACTTTGCTTACTAATACTTTCTAATCATTCATAAAGTAACAATACGTTGCATAGGGGAAGATCTTTTATGTGCTTAGCTGCACGATCAATTAGGCTCCTTCCGGCACCACGACATGAGGGAGGCCAGCTGGTCGCTAGGAGCTCGCTCTTCTCTGGCTGGTGTTCGTGCGGATAAGACCTACTCTGTGGCTGCACCCCTACTCTTCTCCCTTCTCCTCTTACTTATTTCCCTTACCTGAAGTTCCTGTACCCTTAAGTTAAGTATTATATGGTGTTAAGTGTGCCTACTCTGGTAGTAAATATTGGTGAGACCTGGGGATAGTATTTGCCAGTGTTTTGGGTACCCCTAAGTGTTGTGTTTTGTATTAGGGTACCACATGGTCTCACTACCCTAAGCTGCATCCAGCTTCAGGGCTTATCCAGTAGTACTTTACCCTAGCTTGTTATTAGTGTAAACCTTGTATCCTGCCTAAGTGGACCAAGGCTGTTAACGTAAGATAGTGTGGTAAAGTTATTATTATTATTGTTATTGGTGTGAGTGTATATGGGGGGTTGTTAAGGGGTTAATAAATAAGTACATGAATTACAGAGTATCCCTTCTTCCTATGTGGGAGCGCATTGATCAACCCTTAGACTAACATATATGGTCTAGTAGCAAGTTATTACTACTGTGGATAGTTTATTTTGGGGGCCGGGCCTTTTAGCTCTCCCATATTTGATACTCTTGTCTTCTAACTACCTTACCCCTTAATAGTACCAGTACCCCATAGAAGCCCCACATCAAATATTTATAACAGTGACCCTGGAAGAGGAGGTGGTGGAGGTGGTGACCCTGGAGGAGGTGGTGGTAGTGGTGACCCTGGAGGAGGTGGTGGCAGTGGTGACCTGGAGGAAGAGGTGGTGGTTGTTGTGACCCTAGAGGAGGTGGTGGTGGTGACCTGGAGGAGGAGGTGGTGGTAGTGGTGACCCTGGAGAAGGTAGTGGTAGTGGTGACCCTGGAAGAGGAGGTGGTGACCCTGGAGGAGGTGGTGGTAGTGGTGACCCTGGAGTATGTGATGGTGACCCTGGAGTAGGTGGTGGTGACCCTGGAGGAGGAGGTGGTGGTAGTGGTGACCCTGGAGGAGGAGGTGGTGGTAGTGGTGAACCTGGATGAGGTGGTGGTGACCCTGGTGGAGGAGGTTGTGGTAGTGTTGACCTGGAGGAGGAGGTGATGGTGGTGACCTGGAGGAGGAGGTGGTGGTAGTGGTGACCCTGGAGAAGGAGGTGGGTGTGGTGACCCTGGAGGAGGAGGTGGTGGTGGTGGTGACCCTGGAGGAGAAGGTGGTAGTGGTGACCCTGGAGGAGGAGGTGGTGGTGGTGACCCTGGAGGAGGAGGTGGTAGTGGTGACCCTGGAGGAGGAGGTCGTGGTGGTGACCAGGGAGGAGGTGGTGGTAGTGGTGACCCTGGAGGTAGTGGTAGTGGTGACCCTAGAGGAGAACGTGGTAGTAGTGACCGTGGAGGAGGTCGTGGTAGTGGTGACCCTGGAGGTGGTGGTGGTAGTGGTGACCATGGAGGACGAGGTGGTGGTGGTGACCCTTGAGGAGGTGGTTGTGAACCTGGAGGAGGAGGTGGTGATAGTGACCCTGGAGGAGGTTGTGGTAGTGGTGACCCTGGAGGAGGTGGTGGTAATTGTGACCCTGGAGGAGGTGGTGGAGAACCTGGAGGAAGTGGTAGTGGTGATTATGGAGGAGGAAGTGGTAGTGGTGATCCTGGAGGAGGTGGTGGTGGTGGTGACACTGGAGGAGGTGGTGGTCCTGTTACGGCCCTCTCGGGTCGCAACTGAGTTCGTACTCTGATGTTATTAGAGTAAGTTGTATCCGACCCCAAGCCAGTAGTGGCTTTCAAGGGATGTGATCCGTGACGCAAGTAACTTAAAGGGGAAGGGAAATAAAGGCAAAAACTTAATATAATATATTGACCACCACCAATAAATAATATATAAAAAGATTACACGGGGGGAGGGGTATTAACACTGTACACAAACGTCTTCTCCTGAAGACTCTGGAATCAAGCTCTCGGTGCTAAGTCTTCGGTGCTTTCGTGGCCTCACAACGAATCCTCTGAGAAGCTGAGCCTACCCTGGCCACAGGTCAGCCAAAACACAGGTCCACTGGGGGCACCGCCGTGGAGGCCGTCAACCACACGTCCAGCAGGTCTGCTGGCAGGTTCCGGATCAGCAACGCTGGTCAGGCCACTCCACGGGCGATATTAGGGTAACGCCCTAGACAGGAGCCTCGTGTGATACCACAAATCACTCTCCTGTCCTCAATACCCCAGTGGATAATCGTCTCCAGCAGTCGGTCCCGGGTAATCCTTCTACTGCCACTCCACTGGCAGGGTAACACCACAGTGTTTTTCCGGGGGACGACTTCACAACTGCTGCAGTAAAGCACAAGGTATGGAGACGGCTGCCTTGGGTAGACTGACTCAACTTCCATCACAGCAGTCCCAGGTCGACTCTGTAAGCAGACACGTCATCAATAACAGGGACACTAAAACACCTCACTTACAGGCTCAGACACAAACGCCCGACATATCCACTCCATAGATGGCGTTGTAGTCTGAGCAACACCTCACCAGAGGTCAGCGGCGGCGGTGTTGAGCGCTGAACAGGACTGGAAACTGGCCCTTGTGGCCAGTACTCGTTGTCCTCACCAGGTGTCGTCGTCCGTTTGGAGGGGGTTTCGGGAGCTGACCCACAGCTGGCGCGGTCGTCACTGCTCCGTGCTCGGACGCTGGATCCGGGTTCGTAACATCTCCCCACAAAAAAGAATTTGGTTTGGGGTTCTATAAAAAGAGACACAAACCAAATTAGTACGGCGACACAACTCCAAATGGACTCACATGCTTTATATACTGGAACGGCGAGGCTGTCTCGTCCACAGAACTGTACTAAGGAGAAACCCTGGCACAACGGGAACTTGAAAATGGCAGGCGATGACCTGCCTGACGTAGTTTTCCACATCTCCACTGCGATGTCCAGCAGGGGCATCATCTCACAAGTAAGGATCGGTGTGGACACGATCTGGGGCGAATCGACACTTTCCTATGTCGTGGCACCGATGATGGCTGGACACAGACGGCATTTCTGGTACCGATCCGGCGGTCCTTCAGGGAGTCGGGCACCTGGAATACAGGGGTCTGATAATTCAGGGTGACAGCGACAGCGGGTAAAACAGTACTTACAGCATACTCTTCTACCAGGCTCACACCTAGTTCCAACAGGGCTGCTCGTACGTCGAGGATGGCATTCGCTCTGCCACCGTCAGGCCGACCAACGTTCCGCACAACGCTGCATTGAGGCTCAGCTATCACGCGGGGGGTGTCAACCTGTCGGAAACAGTCACTCACATTATCATATCTCGTACCTCCTGTATCAACCATCACCTTCCAGGTCGCTTCTTCGACTGCACTACTCACTGTGCACGTCTCCAATCCCTGGGACCTCTTCACGATGTTCAAGGGAGCCATCATCCTTCGGGTCGTCCACTGATCCTTACTGAGAACACACACGAGAATCAAACAAAATATCGCTAAGAAACATTTGGTCAACTGAGGGACGAGTTTCCTGAGCTTGAAATGTCCATAGCCGGCTACATTCATTAGCCTGGTTTGGACCGAAGAGGGCTCTAGAACCTTCGCACATACCTCACATACCTCTGACGTCTGGGGAATCTCTGGCCGGTTCAATGAACGCTGTACCTTGCCATACCGCAAGTACACATCCGCCTTCGCTCCAGACTCGTTGGTATCCGTGGGTGCCTGCACACAAGGCCTCTCTTCTTGCTCAGGTACTTCTGCCATCGTAACCTCATGTTCCTTGTCGAGAGAAGAATCAGGAGACTCTGCTAGAACTCTGTCGATCTGCGGGTGAGAGGACAAATTAAACCTGTTTGAATCCGGGTCTGCCTTTACCTGGATATTACCATTGCCTGTTACCTCAGACCGTGCTGTTCCGGTAGACTCGTCCGCAACCTTGGGAAGATTGATGCTCCAATCTGTCACCAAGTCGTTGGCTAGTACCACGTCAATCCCAGCCACAGGGAGGGTATCGACTACTGCCAACGCACATGTGCCGCTGAAGTAAGGCGAGTCGAGATGTACCGTCACTAAGGGGGCGATGTACTGCGTCCTAGGAAACCCAACCAGGACAACCTTTTGTCTCCCATCCACACTTACTCGCTCGGGTAACGAGTTCTTCACGATCAGGGACTGGGCTGCTCCACTATCTTTGAGCACTACTACAGATCTACCAGTATGAACACTCGTTACATACCCGCTTGAAGTGTGAGGGGCGAACAAACTTGATCCTTCTTGTGTCGTCGTCGACTGGCTTCCTGCTGGTGGTGTAACACAGCTCATCATCATCACCTCCCTACGTGCGCTGCCACCTCTTCTGCCTCGGCACATAGCAGCTACATGCCCTTTCTGCCCACAAGTCCAGCACACCACATTCCTCTTGGACTCCGGTGTTTCGGACTGCTAGGACTCATCCTTCGAGGGCTACTTGGGGGCGTCTTCTTAGCGCTTCGTGGGACGGGAGTCTCTTCTTCGTCCTGAGGTTTATCAAACCGGCGTTGATAGTGCCTTGGGACGTACTTAGCAGAAGGCCTATGCGTCAGGATATACTCTTCAGCCATGGTGGCTGCCGCACTCAAGGTCTCTACCTGCTGTTCCTCTAAGTACGTCTTCAGGTCTCCAGACAAACAATCCTTGAAGTCCTCTAGCAGTATCAGCTGCTCGAGGTCTTCTTTGGTCTCCACCTTCCGAGAGGCACACCATTCCTGAAAAAGTCGCTCCTTGATAGTGGCGAATTCGGTGAAAGTGTGCTCTGAGGTCTTTTTCAGGTTCCTGAACTTCTGCCTGTACGCCTCAGGTACCAATTGGTACGCCATGAGCACAACCTTCTTCACCTTGTCGTAATCGCCGGAGTCGTCAAGGGATAACGTAGAGTAGGCGATTTGGGCCTTCCCAGTCAAGACTGACTGTATCATGATGGCCCAATTCTCCCTTGGCCACTCCAAAGAGGCAGCGACTTTCTCGAAGGCTGCAAAGAACTTCGAAACTTCCCTCTCATTGAATTTGGGGACCATTTTGATGTTCCTTACCGGATCGAAACCGCTTGCTCCAGTTTGTCTCTGCCCAGCGCCTAATCGTAATACTTCTAGTTCATGTTGTCTCTGTCTTTCGTTTTCTTCTCTCTCTCGCTGTTCTCTTTCTCTTTCTCTCTCTCGCTCTTCTTTCCTTTCTTCCAATTCTAAACGCTTCATCTCCAGTTCTTTATCTTTTAATTCTCGTTCTAATTCTAACTTCTTCCATTCTATCTCGCGATTTATTTCTAAGGCACGCATTTTGACTGTAAGAAAGCTAATATTAAGCTCACCTGCATCACTGTCAATGTCACTGCCCTTATCTTCCTTTTCCGTGGAAGCTATTTCCTCACCTTCCTTTGTACTAGGAGTCTCGCCTTCCTGTTTCTCTTCTGCCTTCAAGTGCCGGTGAACCTTGGACAAGATCTCCACACGGGAATCACTGGCACGGATCTTGATCTCCAGGTAGGCGCTCACTAGTACAAGCTCTGGTTTGCTTAGATATTTTAATCTGGCAAGACAGTCCTCTCTGTTCAGAAAAGCCTGAACATCGTCCAGATCATAGATGGTAGCTTTTTCTGCCATTGTCACAGATGGAACACTCAACTAGCACTTAACACTCCGCTTTCACGTTAGCACTTAACACACCGAGCACTGTTCTACGCCAATATTGCACTTTATTGCACCTGGCACCTCACTTTGCAATATTGCACGTAATTACTTCGGGCACCGCACTACCCAATATTGCACTGAATCACAGCGAACACTTCGCTCTACAGTATTGCACTGAATCACTGAGCACCGCACTACTCAATATTGCACTTAATCGCTTAATCACAGTGAACACCGCACTGCACAATATCGCACTTAGTCACTCTTGAGCACCGCACAGGGCGTATAACGTCCCAATCGTCACACACAGGGGGAATTATATACAGGGATTACGCCACTTCACCACCCCTGTCAAACATACTTAACAAGGGGACGGATCCCGCTGGGGATGCCAATTATGTTACGGCCCTCTCGGGTCGCAACTGAGTTCGTACTCTGATGTTATTAGAGTAAGTTGTATCCGACCCCAAGCCAGTAGTGGCTTTCAAGGGATGTGATCCGTGACGCAAGTAACTTAAAGGGGAAGGGAAATAAAGGCAAAAACTTAATATAATATATTGACCACCACCAATAAATAATATATAAAAAGATTACACGGGGGGAGGGGTATTAACACTGTACACAAACGTCTTCTCCTGAAGACTCTGGAATCAAGCTCTCGGTGCTAAGTCTTCGGTGCTTTCGTGGCCTCACAACGAATCCTCTGAGAAGCTGAGCCTACCCTGGCCACAGGTCAGCCAAAACACAGGTCCACTGGGGGCACCGCCGTGGAGGCCATCAACCACACGTCCAGCAGGTCTGCTGGCAGGTTCCGGATCAGCAACGCTGGTCAGGCCACTCCACGGGCGATATTAGGGTAACGCCCTAGACTACCAGAGGTCAGCGGCGGCGGTGTTGAGCGCTGAACGGGACTGGAAACTGGCCCTCGTAGCCAGTACACGTCGCCCTCACCAGGTGTCGTCGTCCATTTGGTGGGGGTTTCGGGAGCTGACCCACAGATGGCGCGGTCGTCACTGCTCCGTGCTCGGACGATGGATCCGGGTTCGTAACAAGGAGGAGGTGATGGTGGTGACCCTGGAGGAGGAGTTGGTAGTGGTGACCCTGGAGGAGGTGGTGGTAGTGGTGACCCTGGAGGAGGTGGTGATAGTGGTAACCCTGGAGGAGGAGGTGGTAGTGGTGACCCTGGAGGAGGTGGTGACCGTGGAGGAAGAGGTGGTTGTAGTGGTGACCCTGGAGGAGGAAGTGGTAGTGGTGACCCTGGAGGAGGAGGTGGTGGTGGTGACCCTGGAGGAGGAGTTGGTGGTGGTGACCCTGGAGGAGGAGGTGGTGGTGGTGACCCTGGAGGAGGTGGTGGTAGTTTTTGGAAGTTTCCAACATAAATACAACACTGTTGTATTCTCATCAATTATTACTAATTCTACTAATCATTGTAGTGATTAAAATTAACCAAGCGTAGAGTTCACATGTACTAATAATTACATCTGTACAATAAGGCCAGAATTCTTACGTCACCAGACGCCAGTATTGCGTCAGATTCCATTGTAATAAACACATTTATATCCAGTGTGTCTGAGAATTGAATTTGATTCTCTATAAACAACGGTGTTCTGTGTGATAATTAATTACAGATAAACTGATCTCCAACTAAAGCCAAATAGAGCGCTTATAGTTATAACTGTTATCTAGTAATAAATTTAACGTCACGCGTGAATGCCCTGGAGAGACTTTAATTCATCTCCATTGTTCGTTTACTATCATAAAACGGGCAAATAATAATATTTAACTCCTCTGAATAATAAACCCGTCCTTATCCGAGCATTTCAATCACAACTGCGAGAAATTATAATATCCGTAATAAATAATTTGTGTAACAAACGCGGGACGCGGAGCGGGGCGGAGGAAACGCCATTACCCCAGCCAACAGGGTAGACGCCATCAAGAGCTCCAGAAGAAAGTCGCCACTGTGAGGTGTGAAGAACCTTTGCAGACATTAACTTTGCTGGTGTCAGTGTCATTTTACATAACAAGTTGAATGGTCAAGAGATTAATTTGACATTCGGCTAGAACCTGTTAAATTTGGTTCTATGTAATATCACGTGACCGGCCAGTGAAGCGCGTCAGTATCTAGGATAGGCTGGACCGGAACCTAGGACGCGAACTTCGGCAAGCCTTAACTTACACAGTGCCCATATTAGCTAAGTACCTTTATCCTTATTTGATGCATCATCTAGGGGGTGGGTTTATAGCTGGGTAGCTTGTCGTGACGCCGTGCGACAATAAAAAACTACAGGTCATTATTTACTCCTATTATTAATCTCAATTTCTTGAACATAGATATCTAGTAGCTTAATCTGTTGCTACTGAATACAATTTGATTTACAGCATGTGTGAAGAATTCTCCGAGCTGTCATTTCCCATGTTAATCAACTCCCAGTGTTCCATGACGAGTCCAGGAGAATTAGAGGATGAGTCGTAACTAACTTCTTGGAAATCGTCTTCAAGCTAAGACTTCTTTCGTATTCCTTGATTTCTATTATCTGTATTCCTTTACATGCAGAACTCTGTTCATTGGATTGACAAGTGTTTATTATAACTATTAATTCTTATGTTCGTGATCTATGTTCTCATTGATGATAAAAATAATGATTCTATAAATGCTCATAGGATTAGATTATTACACATTGGACTGGTGAACGAACCACACTAGTTCCTGGACGTATTGAGTTCCAGTAATAACCCCCCAATGTAGGTGTTTGAGGCTTTGATTCATTTAATTATACAGCCCATTAATTATTTCAGTGATCATATTCTCAAGTATTTTATCCATAGTTACTGGTTCATCTAGGAATTTTCTAATGATCATATTTTCTTAGTTTCCCTCTTTACTATAAAAGCGGGTGGTCCTTCGTAATTGATTTTCATTACATTAATATTTAAATAAATAGAGTCAAGCCCCAAATGTCCCACAAGTATGTTCTCCCAAGTAGGACTGAAAACAGATGTTTTTTTCCACCAAGAGGGCTATAAACCCATGGAACCGCCTACCCGCTGAAGCCGTAAATGCCAAATTCCAGCTAAAAAATATAATTAAGACAATTGACGGGCCCTGTAACAAGCCGCCGGCTTTCTGTCCTCTTCGAGGCCACTAGATAGTTAGTGGCCCTTGGGTAAATTCAGTAAATATATACAATAATTGTCAGCGCATCTTCCGAGCAACAAGGACAGCTACACAGTATCTCTTAGAATTATGTAGGTAAACAACAAATGTAACATATTTGTTTACTTCAATGTTGGTGCTGGCTGTAGAAGTTGAAAAAGCATTGTTTTACTTCGAAATATACTAATTTTATAAGAAAATTCGACGTAAATAGGAGGCAGTAGAGCTCCGATAAGCCAGCGCTAAATCTTCAATATGAAGAATGCTGCTGCTCTCTAATTGGCCAAACGAAACACAGTAGTGACCTCTATCGGCACGCAGGTGAACCAACAACTTTCTTCCTAAGTGGACGTTATTGAATTGCACCTAAGAATCTTCTTAGGGCACACTTAGGAACCTTCGTAGCAAACCCACTTACGAAGAAATACACAGAGCTTCCTGAATCTAGGTCCTCCTCTCTACATCTAGAGGTCCACTACCAAGAATATCTCCAGTTTTCTCCACAATTATCTACCATGGTCCTCTACAGCTCTTCCAGGCTGCTGCACCATAAAGTTTTCCCTGAACAACAATGATGCTTCACCACTGGCATCACAGAAGCCCGTGAAACTCCACTCCACTGCTTCTCCTCTCACAGCTTGAGTTCCAATTCCTCACTATGGGACTGCTCTTCCACAGAGCTCAGTATTTCTTCAATAGCCTTGGAGTTCCATCCACAGACTCCTCCTCTGACCTCTAAATTCTCTCAGGAACTCCTTCCCCAGACAAATCTACAACCCATTGACACGCCATTGTTACGGACCCGAGCCCAGCGTCCGAGCATGGAGCAGTGACGACCACGCCATCTGTGGGTCAGCTCCCGAAACCCCCTCCAAATGGACGGCGCCATCAAGTGAGGACAGGAAATACCAGCCACAAGGGCGAGTTTCCCATCCTGATCAGCTCATAACACAGCCGCTGCTGACCTCTGGTGAGGTGGCGCTTAGACAGCATCGCCATCTATGGAGTGGATAGGTGGGTGTTTGGGTCTGAGCCGGTAAGTGACGTGCACTAGAGCGTCCCTATTACTGATGACGTGTCTGATTACAGAGTCGACCTGGGACTGCTGTAATGGAAGTTGAGTCAGTCTACCCAAGGCAGCCGTATTGTCTGCAGGTATTTGCTGCAGCAGCTGTGAGTCACCCCCCGGATGAACACTGAGGTGTTAGCCTGCCTGTAACGTGGCAGCTGAGGGATTGTCGTACCCGGGACCGACTGGTGGAGACACTTAACCACTGGGGTGTTGTGGTGAGGAGAGTGATCTGTGGGATCACACGAGGCTCCTGACTAGGGTTCGCTACCCTAGTATCGATCGTGGAGTGGCCTAACCAGCATTGCTGATTGGAACCTGCCAGCTACCGGCTACGACTTGTGGTTGATGGCCTCCACGACGGTGCCCCCAGTGGAACTGTAATTTGGCTGGCCTGTGGCCAGGGTAGACTCAAGAGAATCGAAGGATTTGTCGTGAGGCCACAAGAGGACCAAGAGCTTAGCACCGTTGAGCACCGTGAACGTCCAGAGTTTTCAGAAGAAGACTACATTGTATATTATAGTGTTTATTCCTCCCCCTTGTGGTAATCTTTATATTATTTATGGTCACGGTTATAATTATATTATTAAGTTTTTGCCTTTATTTCCCTTCCCCTTTAATTTACTTGCGTTACGGATCACATCCCTTGAAAGCCACTACTAGCTTGGGGCTGGATACCCTACCTCTAACAACATCAGAGAATGAACCCGGTTGCGACCCGAGAGGGCCGTAATATAATTGGCATCCCCAGCGGGATCCGACCCCTTGTCAAGTATGTTTGACAGGGGTGGTGAAGTGGCGTAATCCCTGTAAATAATTCCCCCTGTGTGTGACTATTAGGACGTTATACGACCTGTGCGGTGCTCGGAGTGACTAAGTGCAATATTGTGCAGTGCGGTGCTCGCTGTGATTAAGTGCAATATTGTGTAGTGCGGTGCTCGGTGTGGTTCAGTGCAATATTGTAGAGCGATGTGCTCGTTGTGATTAAGTGCAATATTGTGTAGCGCGGTGCCCGGTGTAATTACGTGCAATATTGGCAAGTGCAGTGTTTGGCGCGATAAAGTGCAATATTGACGTAGAACAGTGCTCGGTGCGTTAAGTGCTAACGTGAAAGCGGTGTGTTAAGTGCATATCTCAGTGACAATGGCGGAAAAATCGACCATCGACGATCTGGACGATGTTCAGGCTTTTCTGAACAGGGAGGACTGTCTTGCCAGATTAAAATATCTGGGCAAACAAGAACTCGTACTGGTGAGCGCCTACTTGGAGATCAAGATACTTGCCAGTGATTCCCGTGTGGAGATCCTGTCCAAGGTTCACCGGCATTTGAAGGCAGAGGAGAAACAGGTAGGCAAGGCACCTAGTATTAAGGAAGGTGAGGAAATAGCTTCCACTGAAAAGGAAGGTAAGAGCAGTGATGTCGAAAGTGATGAAAGTGAACTAAATATAAGTTTACTTACTGTGAAAATGCGCGAACTAGAGATCCACCGTGAAATAGAATGGAAAAAGCTAGAAATCGCTAAAGAGAGAGAAGAGAAAGCTAGAGAGAGAGAAGATAAGAAATTAGAAATGGAAAGAGAGAGATTAGGAAAAGAATTAGAGATAAGGCGTTTAGAATTAGAACGAGAAGAAAGAAGAGAAGAGCGAGAGAGAGCAGAGAAACGAGAAAGAGAAGAGTGAGAAAGAGCTGAGAAAAGAGAGAGAGAAGAGAAACGAGAAAGAGAAGAGCGAGAGAGAGAAAAAAAAGAAAAAGAGAGACAACATGAGCTAGAAGTATTGCGATTAGGCGGTGGGAGACAAACAACGAACACAAGTCTTTTCGATCCGGTGAGGAACATCAAAATGGTCCCGAAGTTCCACGAGAAGGAAGTTTCGAAGTTCTTCGCGGCCTTCGAGAAAGTCGCAGCCTCTTTGGAGTGGCCAAAGGAGAATTGGGCCATCATGATACAGTCCGTCTTGACTGGGAAGGCCCAAATCGCCTACTCCACGTTGTCCCTTGACGACTCCGGCGATTATGACAAGGTGAAGAAGGTAGTGCTCATGGCGTACCAATTGGTACCTGAGGCTTACAGGCAAAAGTTTAGAAACCTGAAGAAGTCCTCAGAGCACACTTTCACCGAATTCGCGACCATCAAGGAGCGACTTTTCCAGAAATGGTGTGCCTCTCGGAAGGTGGAGAGCAAAGAAGACCTCGAGCAGCTCATACTGTTAGAGGACTTCAAGGATTGTCTGTCTGGAGATCTAAAGACGTACTTAGAGGAGCACCAGGTGGAGACCTTGAGTGCGGCAGCCACCATGGCTGAAGAGTACATCTTGACGCACAGGCCTTCTGCTAAGTATGTCCCAAGGAATTACCCACGCCGGTTTGACAAACCTCGTCATGATGAAGAGGAGACCCCCGTCCCTCAAAGCGCTAAGAAGACGCCCCCAGGTAGCCCTCGAAGGACTAGTCCTAACAGTCCGAAACACCGGAGTCCGAGGAGGAATATGGTGTGTTGGACTTGTGGGCAGAAAGGGCATGTAGCTGCTATGTGCCGAGGCAGAAGAGGTAACGGCGCTCGTAGGGAGGTGATGTTGATGAGCTGTGTGACTCCACCAGCAGGAAGCCAGTCTACGACTACGCAGGAAGGACCACGTTTGTTCGCCCCTCACACTTCAAGCGGGTATGTAACGAGTGATCACACTGGTAGATCAGTTGTAGTGCTCAGAGATAGTGGAGCAGCCCAGTCCCTGATCGTGAATAGCTCGTTACCCGAGGGAGTGAGTGTGGATGGGAGACAAAAGGTTGTCCTGGTTGGGTTTCCTAGGACGCCGTACGTTGCCCCCTTAGTGCCGGTACATCTCGACTCGCCTTACTTCAGCGGCACATGTGCGTTGGCAGTAGTCGATACCCTACCTATAGCTGGGATTGACGTGATACTAGCCAACGACTTGGTGACAGATTGGAGCACCAATCATCCCAAGATTGAGGGCGAGTCAGCCAGAACAGCAAGATCCGAGGTAACGGCAGGCGTTGGTAATATCCAGGTACAGACAGACCCGGAATTAAGTAATATGTTTAATTTGTCCTCTACCCTACAGATTGACAGTTTTCTAGCAGAGTCTCCTGGTTCTTCTCCCAATAAGGAACATGAGGTTACGATGGCAGAGGCAACTGAGCATGAAGAGAGGTCTCGTGTGCAAGCACCCACGGATACCAACGAGTCTGGAGCGAAGGCGGATGAGTACTTGCGGTATGGCAAGGTACAGCGTTCATTGAACCTGCCGGAGATTCCCCAGACGTCGGAGGTATGTGCGAAGGTTTTAGTGCCCTCTTTGATCCAAACCAGGCTAATGGTTATAGCCGGCTATGGACATTTCAAGCTCAGGAAACTTGTCCCTAAGTTAACCAAATGTTTCCTTGCGGTATTTTTTGTTCTCGTATGTGTTCTCAGTAAGGACCAGTGGACGATCCGACAGATTATGGCTCCCATGAACATCGTGAAAGGATCCCAGGGATTGGAGATTTGCACTGCGAGTGTTGCAGTCAAAAGAGGGACCTGGAAGGTGATGGTAGATACAGGAGGTACGAGATATGATATTATGAGTGACTGTTTCCGACAGGTTGACACCCCTCGTGTGATTGCTGAGCCTGGATTCAGCGTTATGCGGAACGTTGGTCGACCGGACGGTGGCAGAGCAGACATCATCTACGGTGTACAAGCAGCTCTGTTGGAACTAGGTGTGGGCCTAGTAGGCGAGTGTGTAGTAAGTACTGACTTGCCCACTGTCGCTGTCACTCTAAATGATCAGACCCCTGTATTCCAGGTTCCCGTCTCCCTGAAGGACTGCTGGAACGGTACCAGAAATGCCGTTTGTAACCAGCCATCATCGGTGTCACGACACAGGGAAGTGTCGATTCACCCTAGATCGTGTCTACACCAATCCTTACTCGAGAGAGGTGAGATTATGCTCCGGATTAACATCTCGGTGGAGGTGTGGAAAAGTACATCAGGCAGGTCATTGCCTTACATCTGCAAGTTTCCTTTGTGCGAGAGTTCCCCAGTAGTACAGTTCTGTGGACAAGACAGCCTCGTCACTCCAGTTTATAGTGTACGTGAGTCCATTTGGAGTTGTGTCCCCATACTAATTTGGTTTGTGTTTCTCTTTATAGAACCCCAAACCAAATTCCTTTTGGTGGGGAGGTGTTACGGACCCGAGCCCAGTGTCCGAGCATGGAGCAGTGACGACCACGCCATCTGTGGGTCAGCTCCCGAAACCCCCTCCAAATGGACGGCGCCATCAAGTGAGGACAGGAAATACCAGCCACAAGGGCTAGTTTCCCGTCCTGATCAGCTCATAACACAGCCGCTGCTGACCTCTGGTGAGGTGGCGCTTAGACAGCATCGCCATCTATGGAGTGGATAGGTGGGCGTTTTGGGTCTGAGCCGGTAAGTGACGTGCACTAGAGCGTCCCTATTACTGATGACGTGTCTGATTACAGAGTCGACCTGGGACTGCTGCAATGGAAGTTGAGTCAGAGAGTGATCTGTGGGATCACACGAGGCTCCTGACTAGGGTTCGCTACCCTAGTATCGATCGTGGAGTGGCCTAACCAGCGTTGCTGATTGGAACCTGCCAGCTACCGGTTGGACTTGTGGTTGATGGCCTCCACGACGGTGCCCCCAGTGGAACTGTAATTTAGCTGGCCTGTGGCCAGGGAATCAAGAGAATCAAAGGATTCGTCGTGAGGCCACAAGAGGACCAAGAGCTTAGCACCGTTGAGCACCGTGAACGTCCAGAGTCTTCAGAAGAAGACTACGTTGTATATTATAGTGTTTATTCCTCCCCCTTGTGGTAATCTTTATATTATTTATGGTGACGGTTATAATTATATTATTAAGTTTTTGCCTTTATTTCCCTTCCCCTTTAATTTACTTGCGTTACGGATCACATCCCTTGAAAGCCACTACTAGCTTGGGGCCGGATACCCTACCTCTAACAACATCAGAGAAAGAACCCGGTTGCGACCCGAGAGGGCCGTAACAGCCATAACATCCGAGGCTGATTTTGAAGAGCTAAGCTGAGGAACACCTGTAGTGAGACCAAGGTACCACTCAAATCTTAGTTGCTTATTATTAGGTAGGTAGCTAACCTCTAAATGAGGTAAATTACAACCAGCCTCAAGAAATATCAGGCTGTCAATAATTATACCTGCTCTACATCAAGGAGCAGACACCATAGCTATACAAATAGCTACATAAGCCCTATCAGGCTTAATTTACCGCAAGAATGAATCCTCTAGAAAGGAATGCAAGATTCTTGAGAACTCTTCAAATTCGCCTAGGAGAACTGCTTATCAGATGTCATCACTGTGTAGAAACTGACCCAGGTGGCGTCTACAGACTAGCAACTTCCATAAGGAACGCTAACCAAAAATATGATTATATAAAGACTGTAATCGAGTCCCACAGGAATTTACTCCAGGTCGGTCATACTGTCTCAGACCACTTACGTCTGACAGAATCTGATCTTGATAACTATGAACGTAGCGTTCAAACCAGGTTAGACCGATATAAGGAGGTGCTTGCGAGACAAGATATTCCCGAGTGGATAGAACAGATCATTAATAGACCTACACCCGAGTCAACACTCAGCTCAGATGAAATACTTGAGCTACCTCAAGATGAGGAGAATCCTCTAATCAATACTGATCACTACACAGGATCAACAACTGAAGTTCAACCTTCATTTTCTAACCTCTCATCTAATACAACTTCATGTGATGATTTGTTTACAGAGTCTGATCAATTTTCAGACAGCTCTTCTCAATGTTCCCTGGATTCTATAAGTTCAATACATAAGGCTACTGAATTAACTAGCTTATCACAAGAACCCAGAGAAACAAGTGAAGCTACAGATGAAACAAGTGAAGCTGCAATAATCAGTGAATCTGAACCAGAAAATGATAAAGCTAAGGCTGCAGCAGCAGTCGAAGCTGTAATCAAAGCTGAGACTAAGCAAGAAGCCTTGAGCAACACAAGTAATGGTCACAATTGCTCACAACAGCCTTCTAAAGTAAGTGCTAACAATGAGAAGACTATTATAAACCTTGTACACCAATTATTAAATTTATCTTCACCAGAACAATCAGTTGACTCTTTACAAGCCTTTAGTTTCCAGCTTGAGTCACTGATAAATTCCTTCAGTAAAGAGGTGGATCACCCAACTACTGAGTGGATGACAAAAATTGTCATCCAAAGAAAATTGTCTGGTGACACACTTAATAAATTATATGTATACCAGAATGGTAATACCCTGTCAATGCAGGATATATTTACAGGTCTGCGCAATATGAGCAATCATACAGCAGATCAGGCACTTAATGCTAAATCTGAATGCACCAAAACTGTACCCACCTCAGTTTCCTTACTTGAAACTCCTAAAGTGACACTGTCACTAGGTAACAAAGGTGCTAATAATCAATGTAATAACAATCAGTCAAACACTGATTCATCAGTAAGGCCTAAGAGCCCCACAGGTGCTCCTAAGAGACCTAATAGTCCAAAGAGCACTCCTAATAACTCCACAGGTGCTCCTAAGAGACCTAATAGTCCAAAGAGCACTCCCAAGAGCCTATTAATGGTTCCCCAGAGTACACCAAGTACTCACAAGAGAATAAATAACAAGCAAATGCAAGCAGCAAAACCATCACAACCTACAAGTACTGTTTTACCTAAACCGGTAACCCCTAAACGAGCTGTAGGATGGGGAATGTGCTTGTTTTGCAATCAAAAACATTCTCTGTACAAATGTACTAATTACCCTAATAGAGACACAAGAGTCAGACGACTCAAACAGTTACATAAATGTACTAGGTGTCTCAAATCACATAATGTTAATAGCTGTGAAACCCCACTGAACACCTGCAATAGGTGTAGAAGGGGCAAGCATCATGCTGCACTGTGCAAATTAGTTAGGACAAATTATGTCAATCCTAGAATAGGACGTAGAGAATCTACACCAGTACAGTGCTGCAAGGTGCGAGATGTGTACAGCGTAACTTCACAAGCATCTCAAGTGGATGCTGCTTTGCCTACTGCCCAACTTCAAGTGAAGAACAGAGGAGCCAAGATCACCACACGTGGACTATTTGACCAAGGTTCCCAGAGAACTTTCATTACTCAAAGGGCAGCAGAGGCACTTAATTTACAACCAATCAGACAGGTAAAATTAAACTTGTCAGGGTTCATGATAAATCGAGGAACCCATGAATACTCAGTAGTTCAACCGCTTGTACGACTAGGTAGTCATGCCAAGGCTGTCCAAGCCATTGTTGTAGATCAAATACCTTTAGACTTAAATATTAAGGGTCTGGGGTACACAGCCCACTTCCTGCAGGAACGTGAAATTAATTTGGCTGACAACAAGTTAACGTCTGACCGCCTTAACAATGTAGATGTACTAGTAGGAGCCGACTACTATTACCAGTTCATAACTGGACATGTTAAACGATTGGGAATGAATATGCTCCAATCTGCAGGTGGTTACTTACTTACTGGTAAAGTTCTGAATGTGAACAAGCCTAAGCCTGCCAACAATAATAAATTAGTCAGCAGCAAATCAATTCTCCAGCAGCAAGCTAAAAGGAGAAACACAGCTGAGTAATAAACTCAGATTGAATGTAGTGCAATTAGTACTCGCCGAGATGTTTCATAGCTCTCAGTGAAAACCAATGGTCCGTACTCAAACAAGTACAAGTCACAGCGACCAAGCCATTGAATTCACTGCAGACCTAGAATTATTCTCGACAAGTAATAATTGACCACACTCAGTCTTCCTAGGTAAATTGTAATGTTGGGCTAGAGAATCTAGTACTCCCTAGGTAATTAATAATGTTAGGCTAGAGAATCTAGCACTCAATGCCACTGGCATTTCCTGAATTTAGTAATACTATGAAGTCATCAAGCAACTTCTGTAATTATAAATTCACTAGGACCACTGGTCCACTATACTTGCGCTTAAAGGTTTGCCAAGAAAACCTTCTTAATACCATGTTTTCTGCACTAAGAGTTAGTGATAAATACTTGCATCAATTTGTTTGAGTTGTTTTTCTTTCGTTTCTGCTTAATTAGTGTAGGAGCGCAGCACGAACAAACTTGCAAACTTACCAATACGTAAGTGAATTTACAGAGAACTAATAACCCGTGAAACGTTTAGGTTGGGAAAATGTTACAAATTATCTTGAATAGGATTAATCGTAGCAGTAATTTAATTTCCAGCAATCTTAGGTTTCTCTTTGTTTAATGCATTATCGTTAAACATCAGCATTGTTAATTAACATGTTTCATGAGCTTAATATAGCTCACCTTAGAATTAACGTAATAATTGAGTGCTTACTGTTCCCCATGCGCATACGAGCTCAATATTGCTCGCCATGACAATTGAACGCTTTAATGTTCCCCATGCCACGAGCACTGCTCGCCATGATAATTGAATGATGCAATACTCCACCTCGTTAATTCGAGCTCACTGTAGCTCACCCTGTTAACACTGTTAACGAGCTCACTGCAGCTCACCCTGTCAACACTGTTGACGAGTTCAGTATAACTCACCCTGTTAACCTTGTTAACGAGCTCACTGCAGCTCACCCTGTCAACACTGTTGACGAGTTCAATATAACTCACCCTGTTAACCTTGTTAACGACTCATTGCAGCTCACCCTGTCAACACTGTTGACGAGTTCAATATAACTCACCCTGTTAACACTCTTAACGAGCTCACTGCAGCTCACCCTGTCAACACTGTTGACGAGTTTACTATAACTCACCTTATTAACATGCTTAATGAGCTCAATACAGCTCCCAATGTTAATTCGAGTACATTTTGCTCACAATTAGCTTAGTCCCTTACTTAGGTAGGTTAGAAATTTAAACCATTTATTTAGGTAGGTTTAGGGACTTTAGTTAGTGTCAACTGAGTACTAGCCTAATCTGTACTCACCATTAATTGCAGTTGACTATACTTACAGAGACTGATTTAATAAACTCAATTTCATGTAAAGGTGATTTCGTATTAACAAGTTTACAGTGTCAAGCCTATGAGCTGCCATTTAATTAGCTCATAAGTCAGAATGACTAGGCTACTAATCGCACTGTCGACTCAGAATCTTCCTTGATTTTAATGAATAAACCCTTTCAGTTCTCTAATTTTCCACTATTTTACCTAGTTAGCAAATTAGTTGTACCAACAGTCAGAATGACTATTGCACGGCAGTGCACATTAAATTCAATTTTATCATTTGATTTTGGGGTGATCATGATGCTGCGTGATGTTATTGTCTAGTAACTCAATAGTTACAAGTCACAGCGACCCTAGACAGTGACCTTACTGTAGTGTCATAGTCTCCTTGATCTTAAATGACTAATAATACTTTACTGTATAATTATACAATAGTGTTATCAGTTCTTAGGAACTTTTTCTGAGTTTACCTACGATTCAGCAGCTACGTAATACACCATTACATGTCACTGCGACCCTAGTTGTTGAGTTTATTGTGAGCTTTAGAGGGTTCCTGATTACCGATAACTTAATCATTTAATGTTTCAATATTTAATACATGTTTCCACTAAGGGAAACTACAAGCCTATTATAGTTCTTAACTAAGAGCAAATAACTTTACACCCAATTTAAGCAACCATGATGATACTGTGGTGTGATGTCAAGTAACAAACCATTACAAGTCACTATGACCCAAGACATTCTCATCACAGTAGATTCTCAGTTATTTGAATTGTGATTTAAAGTCTTTAATTGTTGTGTAGGCTATAAATAACATTTTTATCTAGAGTATCTGAGAGTTTGCAGACTTAGAGATTTGTAACATACACATTACATGTCATAGCGACACCAGTCTCAGAGTATTGTAGTTTCTTAATTATTAGCTTTAGGTAATTCATAATAACATGTTCCATTTAATCTGATATCTGCAAGACTTAAGTTCTTGTATGTCCTTGACAAATATGGGACATTCGTTATATGTGTACTAACGTACTAACATACTAATATACTAATATTAATATCAACTTCGGGATAGGTGTCAGTACTCCACATTACACTACGACCCTAGAATCCTCCCCCCGGAGTTATGTTGGAAATTTCCAACACTAATACAACACTGTTGTATTCTTATTAATTATTACTAATTCTACTAATCATTGTAGTGATTAAAATTAACCAAGCGTAGAGTTCACATGTACTAATAATTACATCTGTACAATAAGGCTAGAATTCTTACGTCACCAGACGCCAGTATTGCGTCAGATTCCATTGTAATAAACACAATTATATCCAGTGTGTCTGAGAATTGAATTTGATTGTCTATAAACAACGGTGTTCTGTGTGATAATTAATTACAGATAAACTGATCCCCAACTAAAGCCAAATAGAGCGTTTATAGTTATAACTGTTATCTGGTAATAAATTTAACGTCACGCGTGAATGCCCTGGAGAGACTTTAATTCATCTCCATTGCTCGTTTCCCATCGTAAACCGGGCAAATAATAATATTTAACTCCTCTGAATAATAAACCCGTCCTTATCCGAGCATTTCAATCACAACTGCGAGAAATGATAATATCCGTAATAAATAATTTGTGTAGCAAACGCGGGACGCGGAGCGGGGAGAGGAGACGCCATTACCCCAGCCACCAGGGTAGACGCCATCAAGAGCTCCAGAAGAAAGTCGCCACTGTGAGGTGTGAAGAACCTTTGCAGACATTAACTTTGCTGGTGTCAGTGTCACTTTACATAACAAGTTGAATTGTCAAGAGATTTAATTTGACATTCGGCCAGAACCTGTTAAATTTGGTTCTATGTAATACCACGTGACCGGCCAGTGAAGCGCGTCAGTATCTAGGATAGGCTGGACACCACGTGTTCTTTATTAAGAAGCCGGAGCCTAGGACGCGAACTTCGGCAAGCCTTAACTTACACAGTGCCCATATTAGCTAAGTACCTTTATCCTTATTTGATGCATCATCTAGGGGGTGGGTTTATAGCTGGGTAGCTTGTCGTGACGCCGTGCGACAATAACAAACTACAGGTCATTATTTACTCTTATTATTAATCTCAATTTCTTGAACATAGATATCTAGCAGCTTAATCTGTTGCTACTGAATACCATTTGATTTACAGCGTGTGTGAAGAATTCTCCGAGCTGTCATTTCCCATGTTAATCAACTCCCAGTGTTCCATGACGAGTCCAGGAGAATCAGAGGATGAGTCGTAACTAACTTCTCGGAAATCGTCTTCAAGCTAAGACTCCTTTCGTATTCCTTTGATTTCTATTATCTGTATTCCTTTACATGCAGAACTCTGTTTCATTGGATTGACATGTGTTTATTATAATTATTAATTTTTATGTTCTTGATCTATGTTCTCATTGATGATAAAGATAATGACTCTATAAATATTCATAGGATTAGATTATTATACATTGGACTGGTGAACGAACCACACTAGTTCCTGGACGTATTGAGTTCCAGTAATAACCCTCCAATGTAGGTGTTTGAGGCTTTGATTCAGTTAATTATACAGCCCATTAATTATATAATTGATCATATTCTCTAGCATTTTATCCATAGTTACTGGTTCATCTAGGAATGTTCTAATGATCATGTTTTCTTAGTTTCCCTCTTTACTATAAAAGCGGGTGGTCCTTCGTAATTGATTTTCATTACATTAATATTTAAATAAATAGAGTCAAGCCCCAAATGTCCCACAGTGGTGGTGACCCTGGAGGTGGTGGTGATGACCCTGGAGGTGGTGGTGGTGACCCTGGAGGTGGTGGTGGTGACCCTGGAGGTGGTGGTGGTGACCCTGGAGGTGGTGGTGGTGACCCTGGAGGTGGTGGTGGTGACCCTGGAGGTGGTGGTGACCCTGGAGGTGGTGGTGGTAGTGGTGACCCTGCAGGAGGAGGTGGTGGTGGTGGTGACCCTGGAGGTGGTGGTGGTGACCCTGGAGGTGGTGATGGTGGTGGTGACCCTGGAGGAGGAGGTGGTGGTGGTGGTGACCCTGGAGGTGGTGGTGGTGGAGGTGACCCTGGAGGTGGTGGTGGTGGTGGTGACCCTGGAGGTGGTGGTGGTGGTGGTGACCCTGGAGGAGGTAGTGGTGGTAGTGGTGACCCTGGAGGAGGAGGTGGTGGTGGTGGTGACCCTGGAGGTGGTGGTGACCCTGGAGGTGGTGGTGACCCTGGAGGTGGTGGTGGTGGTGGTGACCCTGGAGGAGGAGGTGGTGGTGGTGGTGACCCTGGAGGAGGTGGTGGTAGTGGTGACCCTGGAGGTGGTGGTGGTGACCCTGGAGGTGGTGGTGGTGACCCTGGAGGTGGTGGTGGTGACCCTGGAGGAGGAGGTGGTGGTGGTGACCCTGGAGGAGGTGGTGGTGGTGGTGACCCTGGAGGAGGAGGTGGTGGTGGTGGTGACCCTGGAGGAGGAGGTGACGGTGGTGACCCTGGAGGCGGTGGTGGTAGTGGTGACCCTGGAGGAGGAGGTGGTGGTGGTAGTGGTGACCCTGGAGGTGGTGGTAGTGGTGACCCTGGAGGAGGAGGTGGTGGTGGTGGTGACCCTGGAGGAGGAGGTGGTGGTGGTGACCCTGGAGGAGGAGGTGGTGGTGACCCTGGAGGAGGAGGTGGTAGGTTGTGACTCTGGAGGAGGAGGT
>NC_059611.1:24768029-24780529 GCF_020424385.1 Procambarus clarkii | reverse complement strand
ATAAAAAGAAACACAAACCAAATTAGTACGACGACACAACTCCAAATGGACACGCATGCTTTATGATCTGGAATTGCGAGGCTGTCTCGTCTACAGAATTGTCCTAATTGCCATTTCCGGCACAACGGGAGCTTGCAGATAGAAGGCAATGATCTGCCTGACGTAATCTTCCACGTCTCCCACATCTCCACTGCGATGTCAAGCAGGGGCATCATTTCACATCTCTCTAGTAAGGATCCGTGTAGACACGATCTGGGGTGACTCGACACTTCTCTGCGTCGAGGCACCGATGACGGCTGATCACAGACGGCATTTCTGGTACCGGTCCGATGGTCCTTCAGGGAGACAGGAACCTGGAATACAGGGGTCTGATAATTCAGAGTGATCGCGACAGTGGGTAAGTCAATACTTACAGCATACCCTACTAGGTTCACACCTAGTCCCAACAGGGCTGCTTGTACGTCGCAGATGGCATTCACTCTGCCACCGTCAGGTCGACCAACGTTCCGCATAACGCTGCATTGAGGCTCAGCTATCACGCGAGGGGTGTCAACCTGTCGGAAACAGTCACTCAATTTATCACATGTCGTACCTCCTGTATCATCTATTACCTCCCAGGTCCCTTCTTCAACTGCAACACTTGCAGTACAAATCTCCAATCCCTGGGACCTCTTCTCGATGTTCACGGGA
Source organism: Procambarus clarkii (assembly GCF_020424385.1). Lineage (NCBI taxonomy): Eukaryota > Metazoa > Arthropoda > Malacostraca > Decapoda > Cambaridae > Procambarus > Procambarus clarkii. Next base: position 24,779,839 of record NC_059611.1, on the reverse strand, counting down.
GCCATCATCCTTCGGGTCGTCCACTGATCCTTACTGAGAACACAGAGAGCACATAGGAGAACAAAACAAAATACTGCTAAGAAACATGGGGTCAATTGAGGGATATGCTTCCCGAGCCAGTCATGTCCATAGCCGGCAACATCCACTAGCCTGGCTTGGACCGAAGAGGGCACTAGACCTTTAGAACATACCTCACATACCTCTGACGTCTGGGGAATCTCTGGCTGGTCCACTACACGCTGTAACTTGCCATACCGCAAGCACACCTCAGCCTTCGCTCCAGACTCGTTGGTATCCGTGGGTGTCTGCACACGAGGCCTCTCTTCTAGCTCAGGTACCTCTGCCTTCTTAACCTCATGTTCCTTGTCGAGAGAATCAGGAGACACTGCTAGATAACTGTCGATCTGCGGGTGAGAGGACAAATTAGACATAGTTACATCCGGGTCTGTCTTTACCTGGACATTACCATTGCCTGTTACCTCAGACCGTGCTGTTCTGGTAGACTCGTCCGCAACCTTGGGATGATTGGTGCTCCAATCGGTCACCAAGTCGTTGGCTAGTACCACGTCAATCCCAGCCACAGGGAGGGTATCGACTACTGCCAACTCACATGTGCCGCTGAAATAAGGCGAGTCGAGATGTACTGGCACTAAGGGGGCGATGTACTGCATCCTTGGAAACCCAACCAGGATAACCTCTGGTCTCCCATCCACACTTACTCCCTCGGGTAACGAGCTCTTCACGATCAGGGACTGGGCTGCTCCACTATCTCTGAGCACTACTATTGATCTACCAGTATGATCACTCGTTACATACCCGGTTGAAGTGTGAGGGGCCAACAAACTTGGTCCTTCCTGCGTCGTCGTCGACTGGTTTCCTACTGGTGGTGTAACACAGCTCACCAACATCACCTCCTACGTGCGCTGCCACCTCTTCTGCCTCGGCACCTAGCAGCTATGTGTCCTTTCTGCCCACAAGTCCAGCACACCATGTTCCTCCTTGGACTCCGGTGTTTCGGACTACTAGGACTAGTCCTTCGAGGGCTACTTGGGGGCGTCTTCTTAGCACTTTGTGGGACGGGTCTTTCTTCTTCATCATGAGGTCTGTCGAACCGGCGCTGGTAATTCCTCGGGACGTACTTAGCAGACGGCCTATGAGTCAGGATATACTCTTCAGCCATGGTGGCTGCTGCACTCAAGGTCTCCACCTGCTGCTCTTCTAAGTATGTCTTGAGGTCTCCAGACAAACAATCCTTGAAGTCCTCGAGCAGAATCAGCTGCTCGAGGTCTTCCTTGGTCTCCACCTTCCGAGAGGCGCACCATTCTTGAAAAAGTCGCTCCTTGATGGTGGCGAATTCGGTGAAAGTGTGCTCTGAGGTCTTCTTCAGGTTTCGGAACTTTTGCCTATATGCCTCAGGTACCAATTGGTACGCCATGAGCACCACTTTCTTCACCATATCGTAATCGCCGGAGTCGTCAAGGGATAACGTAGAGTAGGCAATTTGGGCCTTCCCAGTCAAAACTGACTGTATCATGATGGCCCAATTCTCCCTTGGCCACTCCAAAGAGGCCGCGACTTTCTCGAAGGCTGCAAAGAACTTCGAGACTTCCCTCTCATTGAATTTGGGGACCATTTTGATATTTCTTACCGGATCGAAACCGCTTACTCCAGTTTGTCTCTGTCCAGCGCCTAGTCGTAAAACTTCTAGTTCATGTTGTCTTTGTCTTTCTTCTCTCTCTCTTTCTCGTTCTTCTCTCTCTCTGTCTCGTTCTTCTCTCTCTCTTCTCTCTTCTCTTTCTCGTTCTTCTCTCTCTCTTTCTCGTTCTTCTCTCTCTCTGTCTCGTTCTTCTCTCTCTCTTCTCTCTTCTCTTTCTCGTTCTCTCTCTCTCTTTCTCGTTCTAATTCTAAACGCCTCATCGCCAATTCTTTATGTTGTCTTTCTCTTTCCATTTCTAATTTCTTCCACTCTATTTCTCGATTAATTTCCAAGGCACGCATTTTGACAGTTAGCAAGCTTATATTCAGCTCACCTGCATCACTGTCAATGTCACTGCCCTTATCTTCCTTTTCTGTGGAAGCTATTTCCTCACCTTCCCTTGTACTAGGAGTCTCGCCTTCCTGTTTCTCTTCTGCCTTCAGGTGCCGGTGAACCTTGGACAAGATCTCCACACGGGAATCACTGGCACGGATCTTGATCTCCAGGTAGGCGCTCACTAGTACAAGTTCCGGTTTGCTCAGATACTTTAATCTGGCAATACAGTCCACTCTGTTCAGAAAAGCCTGAACATCGTCCAGATCATCGATGGTAGCTTTGTCTGCCATTGTCACAGATGGAACACTTTGCACTTAACACACCGAGCACTGTTCTACGTCAATATGGCCCTTTATCGCACCAAACACTGCACTTGCCAATATTGCACGTAATCACTTCGGGCACCACACTACCCAATATTGCACTGAGTCCAAGCGAACACTTCGCTCTACAATAGTGCACTAAATCACTGAGCACCGCACTAGTTAATATTGCACTTAATCGCTTAATCACAGCGAGCACCGCACTGCACAATATCGCACTTAGTCACTGAGCACCGCACAGGACGTATAACGTCACAATCGTCACACAGGGGGAATTATATACAGGGATTACGCCACTTCACCACCCCTGTCAAACATACTTAACAAGGGGACGGATCCCGCTGGGGATGCCAATTATGTTACGGCCCTCTCGGGACGCAACGGGGTTCTTACTCTGATGTAGTTAGAGGAAGGTATATATATCCGGCCCCAAGCCAGTAGAGGCTATCAAGGGATGCGATCCGTGACGCAAGTAACTTAAAGGGAGTAGGGAAAGAAAGGTAAGAACTTAATATAATATAATTTTCACCATCACCATTTAAATATATAGAAATAAAACGTACACCAGGGGGAGGGGTATTAACACTATACAAAGGGGATCAACACTGTAGTCTTCTGCTGGAGACTATGGATCCTTGAAGCTAGGTGCTGAGTCCGCGGTGCTTTCTTCGTGGCCTCAAGACGTGTCCTCTGAGAATGCCGAGTCTACCCTGGCCACAGGTCAGCCACAACACAGGTCCACTGGGGGCACCGTCGTGGAGGCCGTCAACCACACGTCCAGCAGGTCTGCTGGCAGGTACTGAGCCACCAAGGCTGGTACGGCCACTCCACGAACGATAAAAGGGGTACGCCCTAGACAGGAGTCTCGTGTGATATCACCAATCACCCTCCTGTCCTCAATACCCCAGTGGATTATCGTCTCCAACCGTCGGTCCCGGGTAAATCCTTCCACTGCCACTCCACAGGCAGGCTTAACACACCACAGTGTTCTTCCGGGGGGACGACGTCACGACAGCTGCAGCAAACTTCACTGTATGGAGACTGGCTGCCTCGGGTAGACTGACTCCACCTTCCACACAGTGGTCCCAGGTCGGCTCTGTAAGCAGACACGTCATTAATAACCGGGACACTAATACACCACACTCACAGGCTCAGATACAAACGCCCGACATATCCACTCCATAGATGGCGCTGTCTTCGGAGCACCACCTCACCAGAGGTCAGGAGCGGCGGTGTTGAGCGCTGAACCAGACTGGAAACTGGTCCTCGAGGCCAGTACACGCTGTCCTCACTAGGTGTCGTCGTTCGTTTGGCGGGGGTTTCGGGAGCTGACCCACAGATGGCGTGTTTGTCACTGCTCCAGGCACGGACGCTGGATCCGGGTTCGTAACAAGGGTAGTGAAGGGGGAGGAGGGGTGAGGATCGTGGAGGGGCAGGAGGGGTGAGGGTCGTGGGGGGGAGGAGGGGTGAGGGTCGTGGAGGGGCAGGAGGGGTGAGGGTCGTGGAGGGGGAGGAGGGTGAGGGTCGTGGGGGGGAGGAGGGTGAGGGTCGTGGAGGGGCAGGAGGGTGAGGGTCGTGGAGGGGGAGGAGGGGTGAGGGTCGTGGAGGGGGAGGGGGTGAGGGTCGTGGAGGGGCAGGAGGGTGAGGGTCGTGGAGGGGGAGGAGGGGTGAGGGTCGTGGAGGGGGAGGAGGGTGAGGGTCGTGGAGGAGGGTGAGGGTCGTGGGGGGGAGGAGGGGTGAGGGTCGTGGAGGGCAGGAGGGTGAGGGTCGTGGGGGGAGGAGGGTGCGGGTCGTGGAGGGGGAGGAGGGTGAGGGTCGTGGAGGAGAGGTGAGGGTCGTGGAGGGGGAGGAGGGTGAGGGTCGTGGAGGGGGAGGAGGGGTGAGGGTCGTGGAGGGGGAGGAGGGGTGAGGGTCGTGGAGGGGGAGGAGGGTGAGGGTCGTGGAGGGGCAGGAGGGGTGAGGGTCGTGGGGGGGGAGGAGGGAGTGTTCACAACAAAGAGGCCCCTCGAGGCGGGGGACGGCCGGAGATGATGGAGGTAGTCCCATAAAGGTCGACAAGCCGGTTATGCGAGGCCGGTTAAGCGAGGCTCTGATAAACCGGATCCTTAAATATAACCGGTGCTTCTCGCTCCTCGGACGCCCACACACGATATTACACGTTAACTAGTTTATGTTACCTTGTGTTCAGGTGGTGTGGGGGCGTGTGGGGGCATGTGTGGGCGTGTGGGGGCGTGTGTGGGCGTGTGGGGGCGTGTGGGGGCGTGTGGAGGCGTGTGGGGGCGTGTGGGGGCGTGTGGGGGCGTGTGTGGGCGTGTGGGGGCGTGTGTGGGCGTGTGTGGGGCGTGTGGAGGCGTGTGGAGGCGTGTGGGGGCGTGTGGGGGCGTGTGGGGGCGTGTGGGGGCATGTGTGGGCGTGTGTGAGCGTGTGGGGGCGTGTGGAGGTGTGTGGAGGCGTGTGGAGGCGTGTGGGGGCGTGTGGGGGCGTGTGGAGGCGTGTGGGGGGGTGTGGGGGCGTGTGGGGGCGTGTACTCACTTAATTGTACTCACCTAATTGTGCTTGCGGGGGTTGAGCTTTGGCTCTTTGGTCCCGCCTCTCAACCGTCAATCAACTGATGTATAGATTCCTGAGCCTACTGAGCTCTATCATATCTACATTTGAAACTGTGTATGGAGTCAGCCTCCACCACATCACTGTCTAGTGCATTCCATTTACTAACTACTCTGACGCTGAAAAAGTTCTTTCTAACGTCTCTGTGGCTCATTTGGGTACTCAGCTTCCACCTGTGTCCCTTTGTTCGCGTCCCACCAGTGTTGAATAGTTCATCCTTGTTTATGGAGGCGTGTGGGGGCGTGTGGAGGCGTGTGGAGGCATGTGGGGGCGTGTGGAGGCGTGTGGAGGCATGTGGAGGCGTGTGGGGGCGTGTGGGGGCGTGTGGGGGCGTGTTGGGGCATGTGGGGGCGTGTGGAGGCGTGCGTGGGCGTGTGGAGGCGTGTGGGGGCGTGTGGGAACGTATGGGGCGTGTGGGGGCGTTTGGAGGCGTGTGGGGGCGTGTGGAGGCGTGTGGAGGCGTGTGGGGGCGTGTGGAGGCGTGTGGAGGCGTGTGGGGGCGTGTGGGGGCGTGTGGAGGCTTGTGGGAACGTGTGGAGGCGTGTTGGGGCTTGTGGAGGCGTGTGGAGACGTATGGAAGCGTGTGAAGGCGTGTAGGGGCGTGTGGAGGCGTGTGGGCGCGTGTGGAGGCGTGTGGGGGCGTGTGGAGCCGTGTGGGGGCGTGTGGAGCCGTGTGGGGGCGTGTGGAGGCGTGTGGGGGCGTGTAGATGCGTGTGGAGGCGTGTGGGGGCGTGTGGAGGTGTGTGGAGGTGTGTGGAGGCGTGTGGGGGCGTGTGGAGGCGTGTGGGGGGTGTGGATGCGTGTGGAGGCGTGTGGGGGGCGTGTGGAGGCGTGTGGAGGCGTGTGGAGGCATGTGGGGGCGTGTGGAGGCGTGTGGAGGCCTGTGGGGGCGTGTGGAGGCGTGTGGAGGCGTGTGGGGACGTGTAGAGGCGTGTGGAATCGTGTGGAGGCGTGTGGGGGCGTGTGGGGGCGTGTGGAGGCGTGTGGGGACGTGTAGAGGCGTGTGGGGGCGTGTGGAGGCGTGTGGGGGCGTGTTGGGGCGTGGGAGGCGTGTTGGGGCGTGTGGAAGCGTGTATGGGTGGTGTGGAAGCGTGTGGAGGCGTGTGGAGGCGTGTGAGGGCGTGTGGGGGCGTGTGGGGGCGTGTTAGGGCGTGTGGGGGCGTGTGGGGGCGTGTGGGGGCGTGTTAGGGCGTGTGGAAGCGTGTAGGGGCGTGTGGGGGCGTGTGGGGGCGTGTGGGGGCGTGTGGAGGCGTTTGGAGGCATGTGGGGGCGTGTGGAGGCGTGTGGGGGCGTGTGGAGGCGTGTGGGGGCGTGATGAGGCCTGTGGGGGCATGTGGGGGCGTTTTGGGGAGTGTGGGTGCGTGTGGAGGCCTGTGGGGGTGTGTGAAGGCCAGTGAGGGCGTGTGGAGGCCTGTGGGGGCGTGTGGAGGGCGTGTGGGGGGCGTGTGGGGGGCGTGTGCAGGCCTGTGGGGGCGTGTGGAAGCCTGTGGGGGCGTGTGGATGCCTGTAGGGGCGTGTGGGGGCGTGTGGGGGCCTGTAGATGCGTGTGGAGGCGTGTGGGGGCGTGTGGAGGTGTGTGGAGGTGTGTGGAAGCGTGTGGGGGCGTGTGAAGGCGTGAGGGGGGTGTGGATGCCTGTGGAGGCGTGTGGAGGCATGTGGGGGCGTGTGGAGGCGTGTGGAGGCATGTTAGGCCGTGTGGAGGCGTGTGGAGGCCTGTGGGAGCGTGTGGAGGCGTGTGGAGGCGTGTGGAGGCATGTGGGGGCGTGTGGAAACGTGTGGAGGCCTGTGGGGCGTGTGGAGGCGTGTGGAGGCGTGTGGGGACGTGTGGAGGCGTGTGGAATCGTGTGGAGGCGTGTGGGGGCGTGTGGGGGCGTGTGGAGGCGTGTGGGGGCGTGTAGAGGCGTGTGGGGGCGTGTGGAGGCGTGTGGGGGCGTGTTGGGGCGTGGGGGGCGTGTTGGGGCGTGTGGAAGCGTGTATGGGCGTGTGGGGGCGTGTGGAGGCGTGTGGAGGCGTGTGAGGGCGTGTGGGGGCGTGTGGGTGCGTGTTAGGGCGTGTGGAGGCGTGTGGGGGCGTGTGGGGGCGTGTGGAGGCGTTTGGAGGCGTGTGGAGGCGTGTGGGGGCGTGTGGAGGCGTGTGGGGGCGTGTGGGGGCGTGTGGAGGCGTGTGGGGGCGTGTGGGGGCGTGTGGGGGCGTGTGGGGGCGTGTGGGGGCGTGTTTAGGCGTGTGGGGGCGTGTGGGGGCGAGTGGGGGCGTGTGGGGGCGGCGTGTGGAGGCGTGTGAAGGCCTATGGGGGCCTGTGGGAGCGTGTGGGGGCGTGTGAAGGCCTGTGGGGGCGTGATGTGGCCTGTGGGGGCGTGTGGGGGCGTTTTGGGGAGTGTGGGGCGTGTGGAGGCGTGTGGTGGCGTGTGGAGGCCTGTGGGGGTGTGTGAAGGCCAGTGGGGGCGTGTGGGGGCGTTGTGGAGGCGTGTGGGGGCGTGTGGGGGGCGTTTTGGGGGGCGTGTGGGGGCGTGTGGGGGGCGTGTGGGGGGCGTGTGGGGGCGTGTGGGGGCGTGTGGAGGCCTGTGGGGGCGTGTGGATGCCTGTGGGGGCGTGTGGAGGCGTGTGGGGGCGTGTGGAGGCGTGTGGGGGCGTGTGGGGGCGTGTGGGGGCAACACACAGACTACGGTGCAGGGAGATGACGTCACCAGCACAGATTACGGTGCTGGGAGATGACGTCAGTAGAGGAAAGTGCGACTATGTCCGTGCGTTTTGCTTTTGTCAACGCAAGGGCATAGTCGCAAGTGAGTTTAAATATTTTGAACGGTGCACGGCGTGTTTAGGCGTATGGGGGCGTGTGGGGGCGAGTGGGGGCGTGAGAGGGCGGCGTGTGGGGGGGGGCGAGTGTAGGCGTGTGGGGGCGGCGTGTGGGGGCGTGTGGAGGCGTGTGGGGGCGTGTGGGAGCGTGTGGAGGCGAGTGTAGGCGTGTGGGGGGCGTGTGGGGGCGTGTGAAGGCCTGACATCAGGGGTGTTTTCAATTCTTTTCCAACGCACGGTCTTTTTCAACTTTTTATCGTACCTTTTCGATAGACATGATATGAAACCCTCTTAGTTGTGGGTTAGGATATGAAAAATTAGGTTAAGGTAATTGTTTAGATATAGTGAATCATATCCCTTTCTGAAAAAAATATAATTTAAAATATAAGTTCAGTAGAACTTCTGGTTGCAATTCTGGTGACCATGTCATAGCTCAGTCGATTAAGGCAGCGTCTGGGATGCTCTCGGATGTAGGTTCGAATCTTCATCACGGCCCTTGTGGATTTGTTCATTTAATGTAAAATGGAGTTCAGATCTAGGTATATAAGGTTAGTTTATGGATGGTTGAGTTAATGTATGTGTTATCATCATTTCTGCGAATAATGTATTTATGCAAGTTGTGTTTTAATTCCTGAAGTGGGACTGATGCAACTGTATTTTTTTTGCACAAATTGTGTATTTGTGTAAGTTCTGTATATGTTATCTGAAACAATTGATTTTCACGAGCGAGTGTGAAAGTGTATTTGGTTTGTGTGTCAATGTGTGGGTATTTTGTGAAAATTATGTGTATGTAATTGTATAATTTTAGTGAAAGTGCATTTTTGATGACATGAGTGTATAAGTAATTTGCTATATTTGTATATTTGTGCAAATACCATACTTTATGTAAATGTTATACTCTGAGGGTATCTGAAACATTTGTGAAAATGGTATATTTTTGTGTGCAACTGGCATAATTTGCCTATAAATGGCATAATTTGCCTATAAATGGCATATTTTTGCCTATAAATGGCATATTTTTGCCTATAAATGGCATATTTTTGCCTATAAATGGCATATTTTTGTGTGTAAATGATATATTTTGTGTGTAAATGATATATTTTGTGTGTAAATGATATATTTTGTGTGTAAATGACAAATTTTTCTTTGTAAATGACATTTCTTCGAGTAAATGATATATTTTGTGTGTAAATGATATATTTTGCATATAAATTTTATATTTTACGTGTAAATATATATTTGTGCATAAATTATATATTACGTGTAAATGTTGTATTATCTACATAAATGGCATATTTGTGTGGAAATGTTATCCTTTGTGCATTTGTATTTTTAAATGATAAATGTGACTATAACTCTTAATATATAACTAAAGAAGGACAAGTAAAACTAGAATAGGCTAGGATTGGACAGGATAGGTGTGGTTAGAAGTGGATAGATGGAATTTGGTCTGGGTTAGATTAGGATAAGATAGGTTAGGATAGGATAGGATAAGATAGGGTATGACTAGGATAGGTTAGTTAATTTGGGGTAGGTTTAGATAGCTTAGCTTGGGTGCTGTACAGGATTAGGATAGGTTAGTTTAGGGATAGTTTAGACTAGAATAGGTTAGGATAGTTTTTTGGCTATGATAGTTAAGGGTCTGATAGGGTATGGGAAGGTTTTGGTTAGATTAGATTGGGGCAGGACAGGATTTGGATAGGATAGTGTAGGGATAGTTTAAACTAGGACAGGTTAGGTTATGATAGATTATGTAAGTTTTTGGCTAGAATAGGCAAGGATCTGATGGGGTATGGGAAGGTTTCTGAATAGATTGGATTGGGGCAGGGCAGGATTAGGATAGGATAGTGTACGGTTAGTTTAGACTAGAATAGGTTTAGGTTAGGTTGGGGATAGTTGGTCTAGCTAATTTCTGAATAATAATAATAATAATAATAATAATAATAATAATAATAATAATAATAATAATATAATAATATTATTATTATTATTATTATTATTATTATGATAATTTTTAAGCATTAAATATATTACATAAATAATTAAGATGCCAAGGCATCATTGCTTGTGACGTCACCCACCGCTGAAATGTCTGGGTGCTGTGACATCGTCACACATCTGGGGTAATGTGAGGCAAAAATACTCCCTTACTGGAACCACTTGTGACGTCATGGGCAGCTAAAGCAACCTACCCCATTGGTGGAGCAGACCCCATTGGTGGAGCAGACCCCATTGGTGGAGCACACCCCATTGGTGGAGCAGACCCCATTGGTGGAGCAGACCTCATTGGTGGAGCAGACCCCATTGGTGGAGCAGACCCCATTGGTGGAGCAGACCCCATTGGTGGAGCAGACCCCATTGGTGGAGCAGACCTCATTGGTGGAGCAGACCCCATTGGTGGAGCAGACCCCATTGGTGGAGCAGACCCCATTGGTGGAGCAGACCCCATTGGTGGAGCAGACCCCATTGGTGGAGCAGACCCCATTGGTGGAGCAGACCCCATTGGTGGAGCAGACCCCATTGGTGGAGCAGACCTCATTGGTGGAGCAGACCCCATTGGTGGAGCAGACCCCATTGGTGGAGCAGACCCCATTGGTGGAGCAGACCTCATTGGTGGAGCAGACCCCATTGGCGGAGCAGACCCCATTGGTGGAGCAGATCCCATTGGTGGAGCAGACCCCATTGGTGGAGCAGACCCCATTGGTGGAGCAGACCCATTGGTGGAGCAGACCCCATTGGTGGAGCAGACCCCATTGGTGGAGCAGACCCCGTTGGTGGAGCAGACCCCATTGGTGGAGCAGACCCCATTGGTGGAGCAGACCCCATTGGTGGAGCAGACCTCATTGGTGGAGCAGACCCCATTGGTGGAGCAGACCCCATTGGTGGAGCAGACCCCATTGGTGGAGCAGACCTCATTGGTGGAGCAGACCCCATTGGTGGAGCAGATCCCATTGGCGGAGCAGACCCCATTGGTGGAGCAGACCCCATTGGTGGAGCAGACCCCATTGGTGGAGCAGACCCCATTGGCGGAGCAGACCCCATTGGTGGAGCAGACCCCATTGGTGGAGCAGACCCCATTGGTGGAGCAGACCCCATTGGTGGAGCAGACCCCATTGGTGGAGCAGACATCATTGGTGGAGCAGACCCCATTGGCGGAGCAGACCCCATTGGTGGAGCAGACCCCATTGGTGGAGCAGACCCCATTGGTGGAGCAGACCCCATTGGCGGAGCAGACCCCATTGGTGGAGCAGACCCCATTGGTGGAGCAGACCCCATTGGTGGAGCAGACCCCATTGGCGGAGCAGACCCCATTGGTGGAGCAGACCCCATTGGTGGAGGAGACCCCATTGGCGGAGCAGACCCCATTGGCGGAGCAGACCCCATTGGTGGAGCAGACCCCATTGTGGATGATGACGTTTTTATTCAGGTTATGAGAACATAAGAATAAAAGTAACTGCAGAAGGCCTATTTTACCCATACGAGGCAGTTACTATTTATATCTACCCAAATCTCATTCATATATATGTGCACTAAATGAGTATTTTGATTGGGTATAAATGGGTATATGCTACGGTGAGGAGTGTGTGTGGGGGGGGGGGGGTATGTTCTTGAGCGATAATGAGGCGTACACGGGAGTGGCAGTGGGGGGGGGGGGTATGTTCTTGAGCGATAATGAGGCGTACACGGGAGTGGCAGTGGGGGGGGGGATGTTCTTGAGCGATAATGAGGCGTACACGGGATTGGCAGTGGGGGGGGGGGATGTTCTTGAGCGATAATGAGGCGTACACGGGAGTGGCAGTGGGGGGGGGGGGTGATGTTCTTGAACGATAATGAGGCGTACACGGGAGTGGCGGTGGGGGGGGGGGGATGTTCTTGAGCGATAATGAGGCGTACACGGGATTGGCAGTGGGGGGGGGGGATGTTCTTGAGCGATAATGAGGCGTACACGAGAGTGGCAGTGGGGGGGGGGTATGTTCTTGAGCGATAATGAGGCGTACACGGGATTGGCAGTGGGGGGGGGGATGTTCTTGAGCGATAATGAGGCGTACACGGGA
>NC_059611.1:24758029-24765529 GCF_020424385.1 Procambarus clarkii | reverse complement strand
TGGGTCTGGGTCTGGGCCTGGGTCTGGGTCTGGGTCTGGGTCTGGCTCTGGGTCTGGGTCGGGGTCTGGGTCTGGGTCTGGCTCTGGGTCTGGGCCTGGGCCTGGGTCTGGGTCTGGGTCTGGCGAATGGCACATTGTGGACTTCATTTTATTTCCTCTGCTCGATAAATGATCTTTGAAGAAAGATTAACAAAGCTTAAATTGCTAAGATTTACTAAGAATTAGGGAGTGACATGATAGAGGTGTGCAAGTGGATGAATGGGCACAGGGGAAATTAATAGGTTATTAAAAGTATCAACACGAGACAGAACTCGAAACATTGGGTATAAATTGAATAAGTTTAGATTTCGGAAAAGACCTGGGTAAATACTAGTATGGTAACAAAGTTTAACGCTGATGCAAGTGAGATACATGTTAGTTCATGCTGTGTTTGCTCTCCTTGTTTCATTCGAATGGAAGATAGTGAATTTCATCTATTTCTATGCTCAATAAATGATCCTTGGCTGACCACTATAAATACAAAGCTTCCAGATAAATAAAGGGGACAAATAGGTCCCTTTGAATATTAATGGAGCAGCATTATTGACGTGAATAAATAAAGATGAAAAGGAGGTATTAATCTAATAGGGAATAACACACAGAAATCACAATAGTGCGATGCATCAAATGAACATTTGATGCATCATGCTATTATGATTTCTGTGTGTAATGAAGTACGGGCGGAGAGGAAGAACGGCCTATTGACATATATAGCTCGAGTGGATGGGGGAGTTGTGTAAAACCCTGGTTTGTGTTTTGGAGAGGCTGCAGGATCCTAGTAAGTTCAGTAGACCTTCTGGTTTTAACTCTTTTACCATGTCGTAGCTCAGTTGATTAAGGCAGCGTCTGGGATGCTCTTGGATGTAGGTTCGAATCCTCGTCATGGCCCCTGTGGATTTGTTAATAGGGAATAGATGTACTGCAGTTCATCTAATAGCGGCAGTTGATGTTATGGGGAACATAGACTGAAGCAAATAAGAGATCCTGTATGAGACCCCATACAAAGGCGATTCAGCAATTTCAATATCTAATGTTAAATATTCGGTCTTGGCTAGAAAATGATCTTTAAAAAATGGAAAACAATAAGAAGATTGGGCCTGAATACGCTATTACTGAAAACTGGCTTATTATGGCAAGATTATGATGACGTAATTGTACATTAGGCTTAACGGCAGGCGGCCTTTTAATCCCCCCTTGCCATAAATATTGAAAATGGGAATAAATACACCATAACAGAAAATGGACTTATTCAGGAAAGATGAAGATTGACTGACGTCATTGACCATTAGTGATGTCTGTGCAGGGTCACCGAGGTAACAAAATTTAGGTGTGACGGGAGCCGGACTTTTATCCCCTTGAGCGAAATGGTTGGGACTAGGAGGGGAACCTTTACATTCCCATTGTACAAAACGAAATATGACAGAAGGAAGAAGTTGAGAAATGATACAAAAAAAAAAAATGGAAAAGACCGTGCGTCAGAAAAAAAATAAAAACATCCCCGCACCTATACCCGTGCGTCGAAAAAAGCAAAACGCACGGTCATAGGCGCACTTTCCACTACTGACGTCACCAACACACAGACTACGGTGCAGGGAGATGACGTCACCATCACAGACTACGGTGAGGGTGGAAGCTGAGGACACGTCGCCTGAGACACGGAGCTTATTAGCGGCAACAAGGCCAGTCTCGTGTCGTTATCCTTGTGAGGTAATGAGGCATAATTAGCCAGCAAGTAAATGAGGCCGGAACGTGGAGCCCCATCCCGGTGGTGGGACACCCCCCCCCTATCCCACACCTGAGTCAGCATCTCAGCAACCATCCCACACCTGGGTCAGCATCTCAGCAACCATCCCACACCTGGGTCAGCATCTCAGCAACCATCCCACACCTGGGTCAGCATCCCACCGACCATCCCACACCTGGGTCAGCATCTCAGCAACCATCCCACACCTGGGTCAGCATCCCACCGACCATCCCACACCTGGGTCAGCATCCCACCGACCATCCCACACCTGGGTCAGCATCTCAGCAACCATCCCACACCTGGGTCAGCATCTCAGCAACCATCCCACACCTGGGTCAGCATCTCAGCAACCATCCCACACCTGGGTCAGCATCGCAGCAACCATCCCACACCTGGGTCAGCATCTCAGCAACCATCCCACACCTGGGTCAACATCTCAGCAACCATCCCACACCTGGGTCAGCATCTCATCAACCATCCCACACCTGGGTCAGCATCTCATCAACCATCCCACACCTGGGTCAGCATCTCAGCAACCATCACACACCTGGGTCAGCATCCCACCGACCATCCCACACCTGGGTCAGCATCCAACCGACCATCCCACACCTGGGTCAGCATCCAACCGACCATCCCACACCTGGGTCAGCATCCAACCGACCATCCCACACCTGGGTCAGCATCCAACCGACCATCCCACACCTGGGTCAACATCTCAGCAACCATCACACACCTGGGTCAGCATCTTACCAACCATCCCACACCTGGGTCAGCATCCCACCGACCATCCCACACCTGGGTCAGCATCCCACCGACCATCCCACACCTGGGTCAGCATCTCAGCAACCATCCCACACCTGGGTCAGCATCTCAGCAACCATCCCACACCTGGGTCAACATCTTACCAACCATCCCACACCTGGTTGATTACCTGGTTGATACCTGGTTGATGGGGTTCTGGGAGTTCTTCTACTCCCCAAGCCCGGCCCGAGGCCAGGCTCGACTTGTGAGAGTTTGGTCCACCAGGCTGTTGCTTGGAGCGGCCCGCAGGCCCACATACCCACCACAGCCCGGTTGGTCCGGCACTCCTTGGAGGAATAAATCTAGTTTCCTCTTGAAAATGTCCACGGTTGTTCTGGCAATATTTCTTATGCTTGCTGGGAGGACGTTGAACAACCGCGGACCTCTGATGTTTATACAGTGTTCTCTGATTGTGCCTATGGCACCTCTGCTCTTCATTGGTTCACCTGGGTCAGCATCCCATGATGCCCAGATGCTGGGTCAGCATCTTACCAACCATCCCACACCTGGGTCAGCATCCCATGATGCCCAGATGCTGGGTCAGCATCTTACCAACCATCCCACACCTGGGTCAGCATCTTACCAACCATCCCACACCTGGGTCAGCATCCCACCGACCATCCCACACCTGGGTCAGCATCTTACCAACCATCCCACACCTGGGTCAGCATCTTACCAACCATCCCACACCTGGGTCAGCATCTTACCAACCATCCCACACCTGGGTCAGCATCTTACCAACCATCCCACACCTGGATCAGCATCCCACCGACCATTCCACACCTGGGTCAGCATCTCATCCCACGCCTCCCTGCCCCTCCGGATGCTGAGCTCTCGTTAATGAGATTAAATGAATTCCTGCTCCGAGGAGAGAAAATGAGGGCGCATCTTGCTGGCAAGACTTCAAAAGGAATTTCTTCATCCTTCACAGGTATGTAATGATGTATAACCTGTGAGTATTATACATATGTATTTTGCATTTCTTTATTTTTTTCTTCACCTGTGCATCCACACCATCTTCCCCCCCCCCCCATCAATAGCGAGGTGATTTCCTGGTTTAATTGTTTAATTGGATCGTTAGTGACTCGTAATATATTTGAGGTGATTACAAATGTCGCTAGACATTTGTAATCACCTCAAATGTGTTACAATTACTAGATGTCGCTGTGTTATGGTAACTGCCGAATCAGCAGTGAGATGATTTCGGGGCTTAGCGTCCCCGCGACCCGGTCGTCGACCAGACATCCTGGTTGGTGGACTGGTCAACCAGGCTATTGGACGAGGCTGGTCGCAGCCTGAGGTATGAGTCACAGCCTGGTTGTGATTTTATTTTGTTGACTATTACACATTGGGTTCTGTTGGTCAGGAAATTATAGATCCATCTGCCTATTTTTCCGGCAATTTGTTTTTAACGCATTTTATGTGCAATAACACCATGGTCACATTGTCAAAGACTCTTGCGATATCTGTGTATATTACATCAGCGTTTTGTTTGTCTTCCATGGCATCTAATGCCATGTCATAGTGGTCCAGCAACTGTGACAGGTAAGAGCGCCCTGTTCTGAAACCATGTTGTCCGGGGTTATGGAGTTGCTGTGATTCCATGTATTTTGTGATCTTCTTATCACTCTCTCAAAGATTTTTATGATGTGTGATGTTAGTGCTATCGGTCTGTAATTGTTTGCCTCTGCCTTATTTCCTCCTTTATGGAGTGGTGCTATCTCTGCTGTTTTTAGTATGTCAGGGATAACGCCAGTATCTAGGCTTTGTCTCCACAGAATGTGGAGGGCCTGCGATAGTGTTTTTTTACAGTTCTTGATGAATATGGAGTTCCAAGAATCAGGGCCTGGTGCAGAGTGCATAGGCCTACTGTCCATGACTTCCTTAATATCCAGTGGGGATAGGGTGACGTCTGATATATGATTTGATGTTGGTATCATATCCATGATGAATTCATTTGGGTTATCAATCTTCAGTGTGTTTAGTGGCTCGTTGAAAACAGAGTCGTACTGCTTCCTCAGTAGCTCGCTCATTTCTTTGTTGTCATCGGTGAAAGTACCATCTCCCTTTCGCAGGGGCCCGATACTAGATGTGGGTTTTTATCTTGATTTTGCAAACGAGAAAAAATATTTCGGATTTCTCTATTTCACTGATGGCCTTTTGCTCTCTTTGCCTCTTCTGGGTCTTGTATGATTCTTGTAGCTTTAGTTCAATCGTTTCTATATCTCTACCTAACCTTCTTCGCCGTTCTTGAGATAGGGTGCGACTCTCAAGTTGTTCCGTGATTCGTTTTCTTCCCCTATATAGGAAACGACGTTGCCGTTCCAATCTGCATATCTTCCTCTTTTTTTCTTAGAGGTATGCGGTTTGAACATATTTCTAGTGCTACTGAGCTTATTTTTTCCAGGCACTGGTTCAGGTTTGCATTTTCTAGCTGTTCTTCCCAGCTTACTTCTGAGAGGTCTTGCTTTATTTGCTCCCAGCTTATCTGGGAGGGCTTAGGCCCAACACCAAGCCTCAAGCTTATCTCACAACACATGTCACTCTGCTCCCGTCACACAAACAAACTGACTATTGTCTAACATCCTTAGAAACTATGGTCTAAGAACACAAACCAACGGTCTGTTGTCTAACATCCTTGAGCATTGTGGTTTGAGAATGAGAACCAGTTGCCTAACAACGAGAGTCCTGTTGCCTAACAACGAGAGTCCTGTTGCCTAACAACGAGAGTCCTGTTGCCTAACAACGAGAGTCCTGTTGCCTAACAAGCCTACAGACAGCGACAGAGACAATAACTACTCAACAGTGACAAACAAGGCCAACGACTGTTAGTCTCTTGTATTAAACATTATGGAAAACAGTCGACAAAGTGGGTAGTCTTCTTAATAAATTCCGCTAGATCTATTATACATACAAAATATAGAATATGTTAAACCGAAAATTGGGCATATTAGGCCTAATATTGTTTATATTAGGCCTGAGAGAGGGTAGAGCAGTACATAGAGACAGTGAACACTGTACACTGTTCACTGTATACTATATACTGTATACTCTTCACTGTAGCAAATGATGATGGGACTCACGGTATCAAACTCACCGTAGCTACTATGAATGTAAGGGAGAGGGAAGATGTTCACAGTCAGAGAACAGTAAGTATCCATGCTCCTAGTAGCCACTCCCCCAGTAACGTGTTCTGTTACTCATTGTTACGGTCACTATGGGCCAGTAACCGGGTTCTTCATGGTGTAACCTCTTTTGCTATATCCGACCCCAAGTCGGTAGTAAGCCTTCAAGAAACTGGCTGTATGAAGCAGTAGTGCAGTGCATGAATAAGGGCGGAGGAGGTGGGGGAGGGGGGGGGGAGGATAAGCAAGAAACAATTCCCTTCACCGATATATTCACACCTTCACCATTAAATATATACATATATAAATAGTTTATTACTACACTTATATACAACTGCCTCTTTCACTCAGGGCACAACACAATGACAGTGTTCATCAAGCCCAAGAGAACTCACATCCCAAGTGTACGTTGTCCACTGGCAAACACTGGCGAGTCCACCTCCTACATGGGCCAGTCCACCTCCTACATGGGCCAGTCCACCTCCTACATGGGCCAGTCCACCTCCTACATGGGCCAGTCCACCTCCTACATGGGCCAGTCCACCTCCTACATGGGCCAGTCCACCTCCTACATGGGCCAGTCCACCTCCTACATGGGCCAGTCCGCCCCACACAGTATCACGATGTGTCTACACCTCTCCTTCGCTCTCCAGGTACTCACTGGCAGATGGCTTCAGCAACACACTGACAGGGGTACCAAACTACCATACACAGGGGTAGCGAACACCCTGGTAGAAGCCTCTAACAGCTTGCTAGCTGCACTTCACAAATACACATCACTGTTTTTCTTAATCCTTAGAAGCCAATCCCGGGTACGTCGATCTTCAACAACACCGTATATCAGCAGCTAACACACACTTCTCGGATCGACAGACGCTTACTTAGTCTTCTCGCAGGACCAAGCTAAAAGTTCGTGGACTGCCCAAGATAAACTGCTCTCCACAGCTCAATCGCCTCCATAGGTCACCTCTGTGGACATAAACCGAGATTAACCAGATGGACTGTACACTGGGTAACTCTGGGATAACACTCGTTCACCGAAGACTTGACATTGTGACGTGTAGCCACAACCTAGATGGCGCTGATCTAGGTACGTCATCCACCAGAGGTCAGCCACATCCACCTCCTCTTCGGACAGGGGCAGCAAACATAGCGCCCAATATTATGGAGTTGGAGTGCAGACCCTTACATGGCGCTGACATTGTCACACCACACCCAGTAACGCGTTCCGTGACTCATGCTCCTGGTAGCCACTCCCCTAGTAAGGAGCGTGCTACGTGACTCATGCTCCTGACAGCCACTCCCCAGTAACGTGTTCCGTGACTCATGCTCCTGGTAGCCACTCTCCCAGTAACGTGTTCCGTGACTCATCCTCCTGGTAGCCACTCCCCAGTAACGTGTTCCGTGACTCATGCTCCTGGTAGCCACTCCCCCAGTAACGTGTTCCGTGACTCATCCTCCTGGTAGCCACTCCCCAAGTAACGTGTTCCGTGACTCATGCTCCTGGTAGCCACTCCCCCAGTAAGGAGCGTGCTACGTGACTCATGCTCCTGGTAGCCACTCCCCCAGTAAGGAGCGTGCTACGTGACTCATGCTCCCGGTAGCCACTCCCCAGTAACGTGATCCGTGACTCATGCTCCTGGTAGCCACTCCCCCAGTAAGGAGCGTGTTCCCTGACTGGGGTTCACCAGGAAGAACAATTAGAGGCCAGAAATAACCCTGGCTGCCATCATCAGCAAGTTTGCAGCATCACTTTTGTTGCTCAAGTTGATGCAACTTAAAGGAGTAAGA
>NC_059611.1:24695691-24757929 GCF_020424385.1 Procambarus clarkii | reverse complement strand
GCCCGGGAGAGTGGTGTAGGGCCCAGGAGAGTGGTGTAGGGACCCGGGAGAGTGGTGTAGGCCCCGGGAGAGTGGTGTAGGCCCCAGGAGAGTGGTGTAGGCCCCGGGTGAGTGGTGTCGGCCCGGGGAGAGTGATGAGGGCCCCAGGAGAGTGAGTGTAGGCCCCAGGAGAGTGGTGTTGGCCACAGGAGACTGGGTGTAGGCCCCAGAGGAGTGGGTGTAGGCCTCGTGAGAGTGGTGAAGCCCTAGGAGAGTGGCTGTAGGCCCCAGTTGAGTGGGTGTAGGGCCCAATGGAGTGGGGTGTAGGTCCCGCTAGAGTGGGTGTAGGCCCCAGGAGAGTGGTGTAGGCCCCAGGAAAGTGGGTGTAGAGCCTCAGGAGAGTAAGTGTATACCCCAGGAGAGAGGTGTAGGTTTCAGGAGAGAGGGTGTAGACCCCGGGAGAGTGGTGTAGGCACCGGGAGAGTGGGTGTAGACCCCTAGAGAGTGGGTGTAGGCCCCAGGAGAGTGGTGTAGGTCCCGGAAGAGAGGGTGTAGGGCCCAGGTGAGTGGGTGTAGGCCCCGGGAGAGTGGTGTAGGGCCCAGGAGAGTGGGTGTAGGGCACAAGAGAGGGGGTGTAGGGCCTTGAGAGTGGGTGTAGGGCCCGAGAGAGTGGGTGTAGGGCCCAGGAGAGTGGGTGTAGGGCCCGGGAAAGTGGGTGTAGGGCCCGGGAGGGTGGTGTAGGTCCCTGCCCAGGAAACACAAAACGTTTTGGAAACCTTCACCAAAGTGTCAACATGGTTGTGGGGAGAGATAAGTTTCATGTGTGGTTCAACAGGCACATGGACAACCTTTAACCCAAGAATGGTAAAAGTATTTCTTTACGTAATACAGCAAGTGCTGCCTTTTCTTACACTAGTTTCTCCTTTTTTGGTTAAAAAAAATATTTTGTTCATGTTTAAATATTAAATATATGTACATTATACATTTAAATTGTGAATGTTGTGACTTAGTTGTATGATAGTTGTGCGAAACATTTACTCTTTATCATGATCTGGATAAAATAAATTTTATAACCCTGTTTGCTAAACGCTGTATTCAGTAATACTGTTTTTATGTTTAAATTATATTTTGGTACTTTATGCATAATACATCAACATAAATGGAAAATGTTGCTGCATAGGTGTATGAAGGACACACCCAACACAGGTGTATGAAGGACACACACAACACAGGTGTATGAAGGACACACCCAACACAGGTGTATGAAGGACACACACAACACAGGTGTATGAAGGACACACACAACACAGGTGTATGAAGGACACACACAACACAGGTGTATGAAGGACACACACAACACAGGTGTATGAAGGACACACCCAACACAGGTGTATGAAGGACACACACAACACAGGTGTATGAAGGACACACACAACACAGGTGTATGAAGGACACACACAACACAGGTGTATGAAGGACACACACAACACAGGTGTATGAAGGACACACACAACACAGGTGTATGAAGGACACACACAACACCAACACAGGTGTATGGAGGACACACACAACACCGGTGTATGAAGGACACACACAACACAGGTGTATGGAGGACACACACAACACAACACAGGTGTATGGAGGACACACACAACACAGGTGTATGAAGGACACACACAACACAGGTGTATGAAGGACACACACAACACAGGTGTATGGAGGACACACACAACACAGGTGTATGAAGGACACACACAACACAGGTGTATGAAGGACACACACAACACAGGTGTATGAAGGACACACACAACACAGGTGTATGAAGGACACACACAACACAGGTGTATGAAGGACACACACAACACAGGTGTATGGAGGACACACACAACACAGGTGTATGAAGGACACACACAACACAGGTGTATGGAGGACACACACAACACAGGTGTATGAAGGACACACACAACACAGGTGTATGGAGGACACACACAACACAGGTGTATGAAGGACACACACAACACAGGTGTATGGAGGACACACACAACACAGGTGTATGAAGGACACACACAACACAGGTGTATGGAGGACACACACAACACAGGTGTATGAAGGACACACACAACACAGGTGTATGAAGGACACACACAACACAGGTGTATGAAGGACACACACAACACAGGTGTATGAAGGACACACACAACACAGGTGTATGGAGGACACACACAACACAGGTGTATGAAGGACACACACAACACAGGTGTATGAAGGACACACACAACACAGGTGTATGAAGGACACACACAACACAGGTGTATGAAGGACACATACAACACAGGTGTATGAAGGACACACACAACACAGGTGTATGAAGGACACACACAACACAGGTGTATGAAGGACACATACAACACAGGTGTATGAAGGACACACCCAACATTTAATCTACCATTTTTCCTAATAAAAAATTAGAGTGCATCAAAATACCTCTTTATCACCTGCATCTGTATTATAGTAGATTTTACATTAGGCATTACTGAAGTACAAATAGGTGAGTACAACTAGGCAAGTATAACAACATGAGTGCAACTAGGAGAGTACATGTAGCTAGGTGAGTACACCTTGGTGAACACTGCTAGATGGATACAAGTAGGTGAGTACAACTGCATGAGAACAACTAGGTGAGTGCATGTAGGTGAGTACAACTGCATGAGAACAACTAGGTGAGTGCATGTAGGTGAGTACAACTGCATGAGAACAACTAGGTGAGTGCATGTAGGTGAGTACAACTGCATGAGAACAACTAGGTGAGTGCATGTAGGTGAGTACAACTGCATGAGAACAACTAGGGGAGTGCATGTAGGTGAGTACAACTGCATGAGAACAACTAGGTGAGTGCATGTAGGTGAGTACAACTGCATGAGAACAACTAGGTGAGTGCATGTAGGTGAGTACAACTGCATGAGAGCAACTAGGGGAGTGCATGTAGGTGAGTACAACTGCATGAGAGCAACTAGGGGAGTGCATGTAGGTGAGTACAACTGCATGAGAGCAACTAGGGGAGTGCATGTAGGTGAGTACAACTCACCATGCAACTTCTCAGAACTACAGAAGTCAAGGAAGAGTGAAGGGGAGTATGGAAGTGCATCCATTCTGCACTTCCAGGAGGAAGGAGGAGGGCGAGGAGTAAGGAGAAAGGCAAAGGAGGAGGAGGGCGAGGAGGAAGGAGGAGTAGGGCGAGAAAGAAGGACGAGGAGAGCAAGGAGGAAGGAGGAGGGCGAGGAGGAAGGAGGAGGAGGGCAAGAAAGAAGGACGAGGAGAGCAAGGAGGAAGGAGGAGGGCGAGGAGGAAGGAGGAGGAGGGCGAGAAAGAAGGACGAGGAGAGCAAGGAGGAAGGAGGAGGGCGAGGAGGAAGGAGGAGGAGGGCGAGGAGGAAGGAGGAGGAGGGCGAGGAGGAAGGAGGAGTAGGGCGAGGAGGAAGGAGGAGGAGGGCGAGGAGGAAGGAGGAGGAGAGCGAGGAGGAAGGAGGAGGGCGAGGAGGAAGGAGGAGGAGGGCGAGGAGGAAGGAGGAGTAGGGCGAGGAGGAAGGAGGAGGAGGGCGAGGAGGAAGGAGGAGGAGAGCAAGGAGGAAGGCGAGGAGGAAGGAGGAGGAGGGCGAGGAGGAAGGAGGAGGAGAGCAAGGAGGAAGGAGGAGGGCGAGGAGGAAGGAGGAAGGAGGAGGGCGAGGAGGAAGGAGGAGGGCGAGGAGGAAGGAGGAGTAGGGCGAGGAGGAAGGAGGAGGAGGGCGAGGAGGAAGGAGGAGGAGAGCAAGGAGGAAGGAGGAGGGCGAGGAGGAAGGAGGAGGAGGGCGAGGAGGAAGGAGGAGGAGGGCGAGGAGGAAGGAGGAGGGCGAGGAGGAAGGAGGAAGGAGGAGGGCGAGGAGGAAGGAGAGGTGGAATGAGGAGGAGGGCAAGGAGGAAGGAGGAAGAGGTGGGAGGGGGAAGGAGAAGGTGCAAGGAGGAGGACGTCGGGGAGAGGGGAAGTAAGTGACGGAAGAGAATAGGAAGCGTAGAAGTAGTAGAGATAAACGGGGGAGGGCAAAGAGGAGGAGTGAGGGGAAGGCTGATGAGAAGGAAGGGGAAGAGGAGGGGGTGAGGGTAGGGGAGTAAGTAAGAGAAAGAGAAGGGGGGATGAGGAGGATGGGAAAGAGAAGGAGGATGAAAATGAGGAGGAGGGGAAACAGAAGGGGGAAGAGGAGGGGGTAAGAGAAAGGGAAAGAGAATGGGGTAGGAGTAAGAGAAGGGGGATGAGGAGGGGGGAGGAGTAAGGGAAGTGGATGAGGAGGGGGGGGGGATAAGAGAAGGGGGGATGTGAAGGAAGGGGAAGAGGGGAAGGGTAAGACAAAGGGAATGAGGAGGGGGAGGAGGAGGAGGGAAGAGGAGAAGACGGGGAGGGAGAGTAACGGGAGCTGTGTGAGGCCTGGAGCTATACACTATTGGCCTACAGAGTTGCCATGACGTGTTAGGGCGCTGGATTATACAGGCGTGTACACTATAGGCCTACAGAGTTGCCATGACGTGTTAGGGCGCTGGATTATACAGGCGTGTACACTATAGGCCTACAGAGTTGCCATGACGTGTTAGGGCGCTGGATTATACAGGCGTGTACACTATAGGCCTACAGAGTTGCCATGACGTGTTAGGGCGCTGGATTATACAGGCGTGTACACTATAGGCCTACAGAGTTGCCATGACGTGTTAGGGCGCTGGATTATACAGGCGTGTACACTATAGGCCTACAGAGTTGCCATGACGTGTTAGGGCGCTGGATTATACAGGCGTGTACACTATAGGCCTACAGAGTTGCCATGACGTGTCAGGGCGCTGGATTATACAGGCGTGTACACTATAGGCCTACAGAGTTGCCATGACGTGTTAGGGCGCTGGATTATACAGGCGTGTCTTGGTAGATGACTATGGTGTGTTCATCTTCATCAAATACAGCAAGAAAATAAAGAATCAGATAATAATGTTTTACATAACTTTTTCTCCGATTTTACTAATGAATTATATTAATATTATTAAGTGAACAATGGTTGGTGAGGCAGCGAGGGGTGTCGTGAGGGTCCCACCAGGTTCCTCCTCATCCCCCCTTCCCTTACCCCTCCCTCTCTTCCCCTCCCCCTCTTACCTATACTACTCCTACCCCTGCTATTCTTCCCCCTCCTCTTCTCCTCCGTTACCTAATTCCCCCCTTTCCTCCCAGACGTCCTGCTCCTCCCCCCTCCTCCTTTCCTCTCCCCCTTCTTCCTCTGTACTCTTAGACCTACTCCTTCCTCCTCTTTTTCATCCTCCTTCCTCCCCTGCCTCGACTTCCTCCTCCTCCTCCTTCCTCCTTGCACTCCTCCTCCTCCTTTCTCCTCGACCTCACCCTCTTACCTGGAATTCTTCCTCCTTCCTTCTCCCCCCTCCTCCTTACTCCTCACCCGCCTCCTCCCTCTCCCTCCTCGCCCTCCCCCTCCTCCTTCCTCCTCACCCTACTACTCCTTCCTCCTGCTCCTGCCTCCTCTTTCCTCCTCGCTCTCCTCCTTCTCAAAGTCCCCTTTAACATCCTCCTCTACCTCATCCTCCTTCCTCCTCGACCTCTTCCTAAGAAAATGAAAAAATGATGAATTAACCTTTATTATGACCCTGTTTCATTTTACTAAATGTAGAAATATACTTTTATATATCTACATTTATATAAATAACAGCAATAAAAAACTACATTTATGAAATATTTAAGGTTGCCACAAGGTTTCAATTTTTTTTAGCCAAGGTTTCATATAATACGTTTCAGAAACTTATTGACATCCACACAATATTATGCATCTAATGCGTGTAAACAAACGTTGCCAATACTTTCCAACACTTTCCAGATACGTTGTTGCAACCTAAAATTGTTTCTTTGCAGGACAGTGGTGTAGGGTCTGGGAGAGTGGTGTAGGCCCTGGGAGAGTGGTGTAGGCCCTGGGAGAGTGGTGTAGGCCCAGGAGAGTGGTGTAGGCCCCGGGAGACTGGGTGTAGGCCCCAGGAGAGTGGTGAAGGGCCCAGGAGAGTGGGTTTAGGCCCCGAGAGAATGATGTAGGGCCCCGGAAGAGTGGTGTAGGCCCCGGGAGAGTGGTGTAGGGCCCCCGGGAGAGTGGTGTAGACCCAAGAAGAGTGGTATAAGCCCCAGGAGAGTGAGTGTTGGCCCCGGGAGAGTAGTGTAGGGCCCAGAAGAGTGGTGTAGGCCCCGGGAGAGTGGTGTAGGGCCCCAGGAGAGTGGTGTAGGCCCCAGGAGAGTGGTGTAGGCCCCAGGAGAGTGGGGTAGGCCCCGGGAGAGTGGTGTAGGCCCCAGGAGAGTGGTGTAGGCCCCGGGAGAGTGGTGTAGGGCCCCGGGAGAGTGGTGTAGGCCCCAGGAGAGTGGTGTAGGGCCCCGGGGAGTGGTGTAGACCCTTGGAGAGTGGTGTAGGCCCCAGGAGAGTGGGCGCAGGCCCCAGGAGAGTTGTGTAGGCTCCAGGAGAGTGGTGTAAGCCCCAGGAGAGTGGTGTAGACCCCAGGAGAGTGGGTGTAGGCCCCGGAAGAGTGGGTGTAGCCAGGAACGGAACACTTGGCCACACATCCTCCATTACCCACACCATGGTAACCTCTCTTATTAATCCTGTGAGAAGGCGCCGGCAGGTACCCGCACAGGGGTGGGGGGTACCCGCTCGCTGGGGAAGACCCTATGTGGGTAGGGTAGTGACTTGGGGTCCAACACCAACCCTCCAGACTTGGGGTTACATATTCTTGCTTGATTGGTTGTGTATTGAAACCAATCAACTGGCTCCATATTGGCGCCAATCTTGTCTTGCCCTCGGTAATCCTCACTTCTAATCATAAGACAATTAACTAATCTTAAACAATTAACTAATCCTGAACAATTAACTAATCTAAAGACAATTGACTAATCTAAAGACAATTAACTTATCTTAAAACAATTAACTAATCATAAAACAGTTAATTAATCTTAAAACAATTAACTAATATGAATGAAGCAACAACAACCAAACCTGTCTTAGGGCCAAATATTACGTTCAGATAATTTATGTCAAAGTGAAGAATTTGATTTTGACTTTGAGTATATATGAGGTAGAGGGGGGGGGGGGCACAGGTAATTCTGACGTTATTCTTATCTTAATTATTTTATCTTCCGCAGGTAAGTTGGTCTACGGCGCCGGGGTGGCTGTGAGTAATATTATCCTGGTATACTACCTTGCTGGGTCTGGACCTTAGGGTCTGGACCTTGTTTGGTCTGGACCTTGTTGGGTCTGGACCTTGTTTGGTCTGGACCTTGTTGGGTCTGGACCTTAGGGTCGGGACCTTGCTGGGTCTGGACCTTAGGGTCTGGACCTTGCTGTGTCTGGACCTTAGGGTCTGAACCTTGCTGGGTCTGGACCTTAGGGTCTGGACCTTAGGGTCTGGACCTTGTTTGGTCTGGACCTTGTTGGGTCTGGACCTTAGGGTCTGGACCTTGCTGGGTCTGGACCTTAGGGTCTGGACCTTGTTTGGTCTGGACCTTGTTGGGTCTGGACCTTAGGGTCTGGACCTTGCTGGGTCTGGACCTTAGGGTCTGGACCTTGCTGGGTCTGGACCTTAGGGTCTGAACCTTGCTGGGTCTGGACCTTAGGGTCTGGACCTTGCTGGGTCTGGACCTTGCTGGGTCTGGACCTTAGGGTCTGGACCTTGCTGGGTCTGGACCTTAGGGTCTGAACCTTGCTGGGTCTGGACCTTAGGGTCTGGACATTGCTGGGTCTGGACCTTGCTGGGTCTGGACCTTAGGGTCTGGACCTTGTTTGGTCTGGACCTTGTTGGGTCTGGACCTAGTTGGGTCTGGACCTAGTTGGGTCTGGACCTTGCTGGGTCTGGACCTTAGGGTCTGGATCTTGTTGGGTCTGGACCTTGCTGGGTCTGGACCTAGTTGGGTCTGGACCTTGTTGGGTCTGGACCTTAGGGTCTGGACCTAGTTGGGTCTGGACCTAGTTGGGTCTGGACCTTGTTGGGTCTGGACCTTGTTGGGTCTGGACCTTGTTGGGTCTGGACCTTGTTGGGTCTGGACCTAGTTGGGTCTGGACCTTGCTGGGTCTGGACCTAGTTGGGTCTGGACCTTGTTGGGTCTGGACCTTGCTGGGTCTGGACCTAGTTGGGTCTGGACCTTGTTGGGTCTGGACCTTGTTGGGTCTGGACCTAGTTGGGTCTGGACCTTAGGGTCTGGACCTTGTTGGGTCTGGACCTTGTTGGGTCTGGACCTTGTTGGGTCTGGACCTTGTTGGGTCTGGACCTTGTTGGGTCTGGACCTTGTTGGGTCTGGACCTTGTTGGGTCTGGACCTTGTTGGGTCTGGACCTTGTTGGGTCTGGACCTTGTTGGGTCTGGACCTTGTTGGGTCTGGACCATGTTGGGTTTGGACCTTGTTGGGTTTGGACCTTGTTGGGTCTGTACCTTGTTGGGTCTAGACCTTGTTGGGTCTGGACCATGTTGGGTTTGGACCTTGTTGGGTCTGGACCTTGTTGGGTCTGGACCTTGTTGGGTCTGGACCTTAGGGTCAGGACCTTAGGGTTTGGACCTTGTTGGGTCTGGACCTTAGGGTCTGGACCTTGTTGGGTCCGGACCTTAGGGTCTGGACCTTGTTGGATCCAGACCTTGTCTGGGGTCTTGTGGGGTTGTCAGGGTCTTGTGGGGTTGTCTGGGGTCTTGTAGGGTTGTCAGGGTCTTGTGGGGTTGTCTGGGTCTTGTGGGGTTGTGTGGGTCTTGTGGGGTTGTCTGGGTCTTGTGGGGTTGTTTGGGTCTGTGGGGTTGTGTGGGTCTTGTGGGGTTGTCTGGGTCTTGTGGGGTTGTCTGGGTCTTGGGGGTTGTCTGGGGTCTTGTGGGGTTGTCTGGGTCTTGTGGGGGTTGTCTGGGTCTTGTGGGGGTTGTCTGGGTCTTGTGGGGTTGTGTTGTACTCACCTAATTGTACTCACCTAATTGTGCTTGCGGGGTTGAGCTTTGGCTCTTTGGTCCCGCCTCTCAACTGTCAATCAACTGGTGTACAGATTCCTGAGCCTACTGGGCTCTATCATACCTACATTTGAAACTGTGTATGGAGTCAGCCTCCACCACATCACTTCCTAGTGCATTCCATTTATTAACTACTCTGACACTGAAAAAATTCTTTCTAACGTCTCTGTGGCTCATCTGGGTACTAAGTTTCCACCTGTGTCCCCTTGTTCGTGTCCCACCCGTGCTGAAGAGTTTGTCTTTGTCCACCCTGTCAATTCCCCTGAGAATTTTGTAGGTGGTTATCATGTCTCCCCTTACTCTTCTGTTTTCCAGGGATGTGAGGTTCAGCTCCTTTAGCCTTTCCTCGTAGCTCAATCCTCTCAGTTCCGGGACGAGCCTGGTGGCATACCGCTGAATCTTCTCTAACTTTGTCTTGTGTTTAACTAGGTATGGACTCCAGGCTGGAGCTGCATACTCCAGGATTGGTCTTACATAAGTGGTATACAGGGTTCTGAAAGATTCCTTACACAAGTTTCTGAAGGCAGTTCTTATGTTGGCCAGTCTAGCATATGCCGCTGATGATATTCTTTTGATGTGGGCCTCTGGGGACAGGTTCGGTGTGATATCAACCCCCAGATCCTTCTCTCTATTTGATTCTTGCAGGATTTCCCCTCCCAGATGATACCTTGTGTTCAGCCTCCTGCTCCCTTCGCCTAATTTCATCACCTTACACTTTCCAGAGTTGAACTTCAGCAGCCATTTTCTAGACCATTCCTCCAGTTTATCCAGGTCATCCTGTAGTCTCTGTCTATCTTCATCCGTCTTGATTCTTCTCATAATTTTTGCATCATCAGCAAACATCGAGAGGAATGAGTCTATACCCTCTGGAAGATCGTTCACATATATTAGAAACAGGATGGGTCCAAGTACTGAGCCCTGTGGGACTCCGCTGGTGACATCTCGCCACTCTGATGTCTTCCCCCTCACCGTTACTCGCTGTTTCCTGTTGCTTAAGTACTCCCTTATCCACTGGAGCACCTTCCCTTTTACTCCTGCCTGTTGCTCCAACTTTTTTAACAGCTCTTTCCTGCCTAATTTTCGTTGCCTGGTCATAAATTCTATTAAACCTGTGAGGCACGATTTACCATCTCTGAACCCATGTTGGTGGTGCGTTACAAAGTTATTTCCCTCCAGATGCTCTACGAGCCTTTTCCTCACGATCTTGTCTAGCACCTTGCATGGTATACAAGTTAAGGAAACTGGCCTGTAATTCAGTGCCTCTTGCCTGTCACCCTTTTTGTATATTGGGACCACGTTAGCTGTCTTCCAACTTTCTGGTAAGTCTCCTGTTTCCAGTGACCTGTTATACACCATAGAGAGTGGCACACTTAGTGCTTCTGCACCTTCCTTTAGTATCCATGGTGAGATTCTATCAGGCCCAACAGCCTTTGTCACATCTAGCTCCAGCAGGCACCTTTTGACCTCATCACTGGTGAGGTCAAATTCCTCCAAGGTTTCCAAGGTTGCCGCCTCCTCATTTAGTGCAGGGGCTTCTCCTTGTTCTATTGTGAAGACCTCCTGGAATCTCTTGTTGAGTTCTTCACACACCTCCTTGTCATTCTCTGTGTATCTGTTCTCCCCTTTCCGCAGCTTCATCACTTGTTCCTTCACTGCTGTTTTCCTCCTGATATGGCTGTGGAGCAGCTTTGGTTGGGTCTTGGCTTTACTCGCGATGTCATTTTCAAACTGTCTCTCTGCTTCCCTCCTCACTCTGATGCACTCATTTCTGGCCCTCTGGTACCTCTCCCTGCTCTCTGGTGTTCTGTTATTTCTGTAGTTTCTCCATTTTCTTTTACTCAGTTGTTTCGCTACCTTACAATCCTGGTTGAACCATGGGTTTTTCTGTTGTTTTTCGTTTTTCTTGTGGGGTTGTCTGGGGTCTTGTGGGGTTGTCTGGGTCTTGTGGGGTTGTCAGGGTCTTGTGGGGTTGTCTGGGGTCTTGTGGGGTTGTCAGGGTCTTGTGGGGTTGTCTGGGTCTTGTGGGGTTGTCTGGGTCTTGTGGGGTTGTCTGGGTCTTGTGGGGTTGTCTGGGGTCTTGTGGGGTTGTCAGGGTCTTGTGGGGTTGTCTTGTAACAGGTGACGAGGTGTAGGCTCTGTCATGTCCTTTACGCTGCCCGTGTATAAACTTAAGACCAAGACCCCCGGAGCTAACTCTCAGCTGAGTCCCACGCCACGTGGTCTCAGACGTTCGACCGTCCTAGATTCTACCGCCACGTGACGTCGTTCTAGGAGCTCTAGTAAGCTCAAGGGAGCTTCATTACTGCCACCACCAGACCATTAACCAATGCTGTCAATTAATCGGGGTCTTGGCCAATTAATTAACTCTTAACCCTTGGATAGGTTATTCCCAATTTCATTGACCGGAAGGTATTAGTTTACGTTAAGTTTGGGAATTAGCTTGAAAATAAGGGTTAAAAGACTTGGTGGCTTGGGGTATGACTGCCGACTTAACCCGGTCGGTCGGCCGAGCAGACAGCACGCTGGACTTGTGATCCTCTGGTCCTGGGTTCGATCCCAGGCGCCGGCGAGAAACAGTGGGCAGAGTTTCTTTCACCCTATGCCCCTGTTACCTAGCAGTAAAATAGGTACCTGGGTGTTAGTCAGCTGTCACGGGCTGCTTCCTGGGGGTGGAGGCCTGGTCGAGGACCGGGCCGCGGGGACACTAAAGCCCCGAAATCATCTCAAGATAACCTCAAGATAACCCAAATATAGCAGATTCGGGGAACACAGATGGCCAGTCACGTGACGATAAGTACATGATATCATTGATGGAGATACTCTAAAATACACACGAGAAAATATTAACAGTTTATTAATAAAAAACTACGCAATGTAAAATAATGAGAATCACTCCCTTAGTTATCACTCCCTAATCTGATTCTAGAAAAAAAGGCTAACACATGAACAGTCGCTGAACAAACTCTTCAGCAAACTTTTAGCTTTAATCCAAGAAACCAGCCGATGGAGTTGTGGTGCTTGGGGAGGACAGGTGGAGACCTCCTAGTGGTGCTCCTGACCCCACTCTGCCTGACCCAGCTCGCCTCACAACTGAGGCTAGGGAATTTACTCCACCGGCTTCCCAGGTTATCAACTACCAAGCAAAGGTTTAATTTAACCAACTAATCTTAAATTTACTGGACAACGCAGATAGTTAAACTCTTATTAAACTGATGGTAATTGTACAGGCATCTTAGGGAAAGGCTATTTCCAATTACCACATTGTTTAGTGACCTGCTTTTATAATTTTATGAATTACTAATGTGGTCACTCTGTGGGCAGCGTGACCTTGACATGGCGAGTCACCCGGACCTCACACTTGCCCCGCCACACGAAGTCATTCCTCTGTGGCGGTATATAAGCCTGGTCTCAACCTTCACTCTACATACATGTAAACCTAACATACATACATAAGCCAAATTAGTTATTACTGTAATTACTATATTTTGTTGAAATATTCCTTATATGTTGCTTTAAAACAAAGGAGACGGCCATCTTGTAATCTTAACCGCTAATCCCTTTAATCCCAAGGGATGTGACCTTCCCGCTCCAAAGTCAGGTCAACTACCCTGTGACTGCATATTTTATACAAGGGCGTATGCCACTGCCTTCCAAACAATCCCCTATTTAAAACAGCTTCAGCTGTTACAGTCTGAGGTCTTATGGGGTGGTCTGAGGGGTTGCATATTAGCGTAGCAACCCATTTTCTACCATCACAGTCCCAGCAAAGTAGTTTGTGTTTGTGTTACCATCTGCAATTTACCTGAATCTTAACTACCCTCTATAAGTTGTCCAAGACTCCGCCCTTTCCTCCCTCCTTATCATTTGGCATCTCCCTGGGAATATCACATCCAAGATCACATCAATGAGTTTTGTTTCCACAACTACAATTACATCAGCATCCTTATCTGCACTGATCCTCATATGTCATCTTCAGTCTATACCTCCCATCACCACTGGACTAGAGTATAAAGCCTACTGGTTACTATCCTCAAATCGTCAAGGGATTTGCTCCCCTCTGCAACGGTAGAGGTTGCAGAGGTACATGCTGCAACGGTAGAGGTTGCAGAGGCACATGTTGCAGAGGCACATGTTGCAACGGTAGAGGTTGCAGAGGTACATGTTGCAACGGTAGAGGTTGCAGAGGTACATGTTGCAGAGGCACATGTTGCAACGGTAGAGGTTGCAGAGGTACATGTTGCAACGGTAGAGGTTGCAGAGGTACATGTTGCAACGGTAGAGGTTGCAGAGGTACATGTTGCAACGGTAGAGGTTGCAGAGGTACATGTTGCAACGGTAGAGGTTGCAGAGGTACATGTTGCAACGGTAGAGGTTGCAGAGCCACATGTTGCAACGGTAGACGTTGCAGAGGTACATGTTGCAACGGTAGAGGTTGCAGAGGCACATGTTGCAACGGTAAAGGTTGCAGAGGTACATGTTGCACCGGTAGAGGTTGCAGAGGTACATTTTGCAACGGTAAAGGTTGCAGAGGTACATGTTGCAACGGTAGAGGTTGCAGAGGTACATGTTGCAACGGTAGAGGTTGCAGAGGCACATGTTGCAACGGTAGAGGTTGCAGAGGTACATGTTGCAAAGGTAGAGGTTGCAGAGGTATATGTTGCAACGGTACAGGTTGCAGAGGTACATGTTGCAACGGTAGAGGTTGCAGAGGCACATGTTGCAACGGTAGAGGTTGCAGAGGCACATGTTGCAACGGTAGAGGTTGCAGAGGCACATGTTGCAACGGTAGAGGTTGCAGAGGTACATGTTGCAACGGTAGAGGTTGCAGACGCACATGTTGCAACGGTAGAGGTTGCAGAGGCACATGTTGCAACGGTACAGGTTGCAGAGGCACATGTTGCAACGGTAGAGGTTGCAGAGGCACATATTGCAACGGTAGAGGTTGCAGAGGCACATGTTGCAACGGTACAGGTTGCAGAGGTACATGTTGCAACGGTAGAGTTTGCAGAGGTACATTTTGCAACGGTAGAGGTTGCAGAGGTACATGTTGCAACGTTACAGGTTGCAGAGGTACATGTTGCAACGGTAGAGGTTGCAGAGGTACATGTTGCAACGGTAGAGGTTGCAGAGGTACATGTTGCAACGGTAGAGGTTGCAGAGGTACATGTTGCAACGGTAGAGGTTGCAGAGGTACATGTTGCAACGGTAGAGGTTGCAGAGGCACATGTTGCAACGGTAGAGGTTGCAGAGGTACATGTTGCAAAGGTAGAGGTTGCAGAGGTACATGTTGCAACGGTACAGGTTGCAGAGGTACATGTTGCAACGGTAGAGGTTGCAGAGGCACATGTTGCAACGGTAGAGGTTGCAGAGGCACATGTTGCAACGGTAGAGGTTGCAGAGGCACATGTTGCAACGGTAGAGGTTGCAGAGGTACATGTTGCAACGGTAGAGGTTGCAGACGCACATGTTGCAACGGTAGAGGTTGCAGAGGCACATGTTGCAACGGTACAGGTTGCAGAGGCACATGTTGCAACGGTAGAGGTTGCAGAGGCACATATTGCAACGGTAGAGGTTGCAGAGGCACATGTTGCAACGGTAGAGGTTGCAGAGGCACATGTTGCAACGGTACAGGTTGCAGAAGTACATGTTGCAACGGTAGAGGTTGCAGAGGCACATGTTGCAACGGTAGAGGTTGCAGAGGTACATGTTGCAACGGTAGAGGTTGCAGAGGTACATGTTGCAACGGTACAGGTTGCATAGGTACATGTTGCAACGGTACAGGTTGCAGAGGCACATGTTGCAACGGTAGAGGTTGCAGAGGTAATGTTGCAACGGTAGAGGTTGCAGAGGCACATGTTGCAACGGTTGAGGTTGCAGAGGCACATGTTGCAACGGTAGTGGTTGCAGAGGTACATGTTGCAAAGGTAGAGGTTGCAGAGGCACATGTTGCAACGGTTGAGGTTGCAGAGGTACATGTTGCAACGGTTGAGGTTGCAGAGGTACATGTTGCAACGGTAGAGGTTGCAGAGGCACATGTTGCAACGGTAGAGGTTGCAGAGGTACATGTTGCAACGGTAGAGGTTGCAGAGGCACATGTTGCAACGGTAGAGGTTGCAGAGGCACATGTTGCAACGGTAGAGGTTGCAGAGGTAATGTTGCAACGGTAGAGGTTGCAGAGGCACATGTTGCAACGGTTGAGGTTGCAGAGGCACATGTTGCAACGGTAGTGGTTGCAGAGGTACATGTTGCAAAGGTAGAGGTTGCAGAGGCACATGTTGCAACGGTTGAGGTTGCAGAGGTACATGTTGCAACGGTTGAGGTTGCAGAGGTACATGTTGCAACGGTAGAGGTTGCAGAGGCACATGTTGCAACGGTAGAGGTTGCAGAGGCACATGTTGCAACGGTAGAGGTTGCAGAGGCACATGTTGCAACGGTACAGGTTGCAGAAGTACATGTTGCAACGGTAGAGGTTGCAGAGGCACATGTTGCAACGGTAGAGGTTGCAGAGGCACATATTGCAACGGTAGAGGTTGCAGAGGCACATGTTGCAACGGTAGAGGTTGCAGAGGCACATATTGCAACGGTAGAGGTTGCAGAGGCACATATTGCAACGGTAGAGGTTGCAGAGGCACATGTTGCAACGGTAGAGGTTGCAGAGGCACATGTTGCAACGGTACAGGTTGCAGAAGTACATGTTGCAACGGTAGAGGTTGCAGAGGCACATGTTGCAACGGTAGAGGTTGCAGAGGTACATGTTGCAACGGTAGAGGTACATGTTGCAACGGTACAGGTTGCATAGGTACATGTTGCAACGGTACAGGTTGCAGAGGCACATGTTGCAACGGTAGAGGTTGCAGAGGTAATGTTGCAACGGTAGAGGTTGCAGAGGCACATGTTGCAACGGTTGAGGTTGCAGAGGCACATGTTGCAACGGTAGTGGTTGCAGAGGTACATGTTGCAAAGGTAGAGGTTGCAGAGGCACATGTTGCAACGGTTGAGGTTGCAGAGGTACATGTTGCAACGGTTGAGGTTGCAGAGGTACATGTTGCAACGGTAGAGGTTGCAGAGGTACATGTTGCAACGGTAGAGGTTGCAGATGTACATGTTGCAACGGTACGGGTTGCAGAGGTACATGTTGCAACGGTACAGGTTGCAGAGGCACATGTTGCAACGGTACAGGTTGCAGAGGCACATGTTGCAACGGTACAGGTTGCAGAGGCACATATTGCAACGGTAGAGGTTGCAGAGGCACATGTTGCAACGGTACAGGTTGCAGAGGTACATGTTGCAACGG
Organism: Procambarus clarkii; assembly: GCF_020424385.1. Lineage (NCBI taxonomy): Eukaryota > Metazoa > Arthropoda > Malacostraca > Decapoda > Cambaridae > Procambarus > Procambarus clarkii. The sequence goes on along the minus strand of NC_059611.1, from coordinate 24,741,625 downwards.
TAGAGTTTGCAGAGGTACATTTTGCAACGGTAGAGGTTGCAGAGGTACATGTTGCAACGTTACAGGTTGCAGAGGTACATGTTGCAACGGTAGAGGTTGCAGAGGTACATGTTGCAACGGTAGAGGTTGCAGAGGTACATGTTGCAACGGTAGAGGTTGCAGAGGTACATGTTGCAACGGTAGAGGTTGCAGAGGTACATGTTGCAACGGTAGAGGTTGCAGAGGCACATGTTGCAACGGTAGAGGTTGCAGAGGTACATGTTGCAACGGTAGAGGTTGCAGAGGTACATGTTGCAACGGTACAGGTTGCAGAGGTACATGTTGCAACGGTAGAGGTTGCAGAGGCACATGTTGCAACGGTAGAGGTTGCAGAGGCACATGTTGCAACGGTAGAGGTTGCAGAGGCACATGTTGCAACGGTAGAGGTTGCAGAGGTACATGTTGCAACGGTAGAGGTTGCAGACGCACATGTTGCAACGGTAGAGGTTGCAGAGGCACATGTTGCAACGGTACAGGTTGCAGAGGCACATGTTGCAACGGTAGAGGTTGCAGAGGCACATATTGCAACGGTAGAGGTTGCAGAGGCACATGTTGCAACGGTAGAGGTTGCAGAGGCACATGTTGCAACGGTACAGGTTGCAGAAGTACATGTTGCAACGGTAGAGGTTGCAGAGGCACATGTTGCAACGGTAGAGGTTGCAGAGGTACATGTTGCAACGGTAGAGGTTGCAGAGGTACATGTTGCAACGGTACAGGTTGCATAGGTACATGTTGCAACGGTACAGGTTGCAGAGGCACATGTTGCAACGGTAGAGGTTGCAGAGGTAATGTTGCAACGGTAGAGGTTGCAGAGGCACATGTTGCAACGGTTGAGGTTGCAGAGGCACATGTTGCAACGGTAGTGGTTGCAGAGGTACATGTTGCAAAGGTAGAGGTTGCAGAGGCACATGTTGCAACGGTTGAGGTTGCAGAGGTACATGTTGCAACGGTTGAGGTTGCAGAGGTACATGTTGCAACGGTAGAGGTTGCAGAGGCACATGTTGCAACGGTAGAGGTTGCAGAGGTACATGTTGCAACGGTAGAGGTTGCAGAGGCACATGTTGCAACGGTAGAGGTTGCAGAGGCACATGTTGCAACGGTAGAGGTTGCAGAGGTAATGTTGCAACGGTAGAGGTTGCAGAGGCACATGTTGCAACGGTTGAGGTTGCAGAGGCACATGTTGCAACGGTAGTGGTTGCAGAGGTACATGTTGCAAAGGTAGAGGTTGCAGAGGCACATGTTGCAACGGTTGAGGTTGCAGAGGTACATGTTGCAACGGTTGAGGTTGCAGAGGTACATGTTGCAACGGTAGAGGTTGCAGAGGCACATGTTGCAACGGTAGAGGTTGCAGAGGCACATGTTGCAACGGTAGAGGTTGCAGAGGCACATGTTGCAACGGTAGAGGTTGCAGAGGCACATGTTGCAACGGTACAGGTTGCAGAGGTACATGTTGCAACGGTAGAGGTTGCAGAGGTACATTTTGCAACGGTAAAGGTTGCAGAGGTACATGTTGCAACGGTAGAAGTTGCAGAGGTACATGTTGCAACGGTAGAGGTTGCAGAGGCACATGTTGCAACGGTAGAGGTTGCAGAGGTACATGTTGCAAAGGTAGAGGTTGCAGAGGTACATGTTGCAACGGTACAGGTTGCAGAGGTACATGTTGCAACGGTAGAGGTTGCAGAGGCACATGTTGCAACGGTAGAGGTTGCAGAGGCACATGTTGCAACGGTAGACGTTGCAGAGGCACATGTTGCAACGGTAGAGGTTGCAGAGGCACATGTTGCAACGGTACAGGTTGCAGAGGTACATGTTGCAACGGTAGAGGTTGCAGAGGTACATTTTGCAACGGTAGAGGTTGCAGAGGTACATGTTGCAACGGTAGAGGTTGCAGAGGCACATGTTGCAACGGTAGAGGTTGCAGAGGCACATGTTGCAACGGTAGAGGTTGCAGAGGCACATATTGCAACGGTAGGGGTTGCAGAGGCACATGTTGCAACGGTAGAGGTTGCAGAGGCACATGTTGCAACGGTACAGGTTGCAGAAGTACATGTTGCAACGGTAGAGGTTGCAGAGGCACATGTTGCAACGGTAGAGGTTGCAGAGGTACATGTTGCAACGGTAGAGGTACATGTTGCAACGGTACAGGTTGCATAGGTACATGTTGCAACGGTACAGGTTGCAGAGGCACATGTTGCAACGGTAGAGGTTGCAGAGGTAATGTTGCAACGGTAGAGGTTGCAGAGGCACATGTTGCAACGGTTGAGGTTGCAGAGGCACATGTTGCAACGGTAGTGGTTGCAGAGGTACATGTTGCAAAGGTAGAGGTTGCAGAGGCACATGTTGCAACGGTAGAGGTTGCAGAGGTACATGTTGCAACGGTAGAGGTTGCAGAGGTACATGTTGCAACGGTAGAGGTTGCAGAGGTACATGTTGCAACGGTAGAGGTTGCAGAGGCACATGTTGCAACGGTAGAGGTTGCAGAGGTACATGTTGCAACGGTAGAGGTTGCAGAGGCACATGTTGCAACGGTACAGGTTGCAGAGGGGTGCACTTTGTGTTGAGAAACTATGCGTTACATTGTGTGGGGGAGGGAGGAGGGAGGGAGGAGGGAGAGAGGAGGGAGAGAGAAAGGAGGGAGACGTAGGAGGGAGGAGGGAGAGGGTGAGACAACCAAGAAGACCTCTGAGGTAGACATTGGGGTGAAAATAGCCTTGCGAGCGATTTGGTTTGGGATCGATTGACTGGGCGCCGGTCGCTATCAGTCAGCCTTTGTTCACTCAGCAGTAACTGCCTGTCTGTTTATATAGAAGCTGTGACGAGGAGTCGAACCTGTACGCTGGGTATTCGAAGACGCATGCACCGAACCACTAGGCCATGGAGGGAATTGTGTGAAGCCTGGTTTGGCTTCTGTGCAAGCCTCGGGAATCCTCGTGGGTTGCAATTCTTTTGACCATTTCGTGGTGTAGTTGTCTACAGAGTGGGAACGCTGCCTTCAGGGATGGGGACGGCCCCTAACCCTCCCGAGGGTAGTGAGGGTGTGAGGGGACCCTACACCTGGCTGCTCAAACAATGATAACACCATGAAGCACCTGACCACCGCTTCTTCCCCTCACTCATTGCTAAGATAACAGACCACGACCCCCCACCCCCCTCTGGTGGTCCAGACCACGACCCCCCCTCTGGTGGTCCAGACCACGACCCCCCCCTCTGGTGGTCCAGGACACGACCCCCCCCTCTGGTGGTCCAGGACACGACCCCCCCCTCTGGTGGTCCAGACCACGACCCCCCCTCTGGAGGTCCAGGACACGACCCCCCCATCTGGTGGTCCAGACCACGACCCCCCCTCTGGTGGTCCAGACCACGACCCCCCCTCTGGTGGTCCAGGACACGACCCCCCCCTCTGGTGGTCCAGGACACGACCCCCCCCCTCTGGTGGTCCAGACCACGACCCCCCCTCTGGTGGTCCAGAACACGACCCCCCCCTCTGGGGGTCCAGGACACGACCCCCCCCTCTGGTGGTCCAGGACACGACCCCTCCCCTCTGGTGGTCCAGGACACGACCCCACCCTCTCTGGTGGTCCAGGACACGACCCCCCCTCTGGTGGTCCAGGACACGACCCCCCCTCTGGTGGTCCAGGACACGACCTCCCACCTCTAGTGGTCCAGACCACGACCCCCCCCTCTGGTGGTCCAGACCACGACTCCCCCCCTCTGGTGGTCCAGACCACGACCCACCCCTCTGGTGGTCCAGACCACGACCCCCCCCCTCTGGTGGTCCAGACCACGACCCCCCCTCTGGTGGTCCAGGACACGACCCCCCCCTCTGGTGGTCCAGACCACGACCCCCCCTCTCTGGTGGTCCAGGACACGACCCCCCCTCTGGTGGTCCAGGACACGACCCCTCCCTCTGGTGGTCCAGACCACGACCTCCCCCCCTCTGGTGGTCCAGGACACGACCTCCCCCTCTGGTGGTCCAGACCATGACCTCCCCTCCCTCTGGTGGTCCAGGACACGACCTCCCCCCCTCTGGTGGTCCAGGACACGACCCCCCTCTGGTGGTCCAGACCACGACCTCCCCCTCTGGTGGTCCAGACCACGACCCCCCCTCTGGTGGTCCAGACCATGACCCCCCCCTCTGGTGGTCCAGACCACGACCCCCCCTCTGGTGGTCCAGACCACGACCCCCCCCTCTGGTGGTCCAGACCACGACCCCCCCCCTCTGGTGGCCCAGACCACGACCCCCCCCTCTGGTGGTCCAGACCACGACCCCCCCTCGGGTGGTCCAGACCACGACCCCCCCCTCTGGTGGTCCAGACCACGACCCCCCCCCCCTCTGGTGGTCCAGACCACGACCCCCCCCCTCTCGTGGTCCAGACCACGACCCCCCCCCCTCTGGTGGTCCAGACCACGACCCCCCCCTCTGGTGGTCCAGACCACGACCCCCCCTCTGGTGGTCCAGACCACGACCCCCCTCTCTGGTGGTCCAGACCACGACCCCCCCTCTGGTGGTCCAGACCACGACCCCCCCCCCTCTGGTGGTCCAGACCACGACCCCCCCTCTGGTGGTCCAGACCACGACCCCCCCTCTCGTGGTCCAGACCACGACCCCCCCCCCCCTCTGGTGGTCCAGACCACGACCCCCCTCCCCCTCTGGTGGTCCAGACCACGACCCCTTTCCCCCTCTGGTGGTCCAGACCACGACCGCCCCCCCCCCTCTGGTGGTCCAGACCACGACCCCCCCCTCTGGTGGTCCAGACCACGACCCCCCCCTCTGGTGGTCCAGACCACGACCCCACCTCTGGTGGTCCAGACCACGACCCCCCCCTCTGGTGGTCCAGACCACGACCTCCCCCTCTGGTGGTCCAGACCACGACCCCCCCCTCTGGTGGTCCAGGACACGACCCCCCCTCTGGTGGTCCAGACCACGACCCCCCCTCTGGTGGTAAGGGACACGACCCCCCCCCCTCTGGTGGTCCAGACCACGACCTCCCCCCCCTCTGGTGGTCCAGACCACGACCTCCCCCTCTGGTGGTCCAGACCACGACCTCCCCCTCTGGTGGTCCAGGACACGACCCCCCCCTCTGGTGGTCCAGACTACGACCCCCCCCTCTGGTGGTAAGGGACAGGACCCCCCCTCTAGTGGTCCAGACCACGACCTCCCCCCCCTCTGGTGGTCCAGACCACGACCTCCCCCTCTGGTAGCCCAGACAACGACCTCCCCCTCTGGTGATCCAGGACACGACCCCCCCTCTGGTGGTCCAGGACACGACCCCCCCCCCCTCTGGTGGTCCAGACCACGACCCCCCTTTCTGGTGGTCCAGACCACGACCCCCCCTCTGGTGGTCCAGACCATGACCCCCCCCACTGGTGGTCCAGACCACGACCCCACCCTCTCTGGTGGTCCAGACCACGACCCCCCCCTCTGGTGGTCGAGACCATGACCCCCCCCTCTGGTGGTCCAGACCACGACCCCCCCTCTGGTGGTCCAGACCACGACCCCCCCTCTGGTGGTCCAGACCACGACCCCCCCCTCTCTGGTGGTCCAGACCACGACCCCCCCTCTGGTGGTCCAGACCACGACCCCCCCCTCTCTGGTGGTCCAGACCACGACCCCCCCCTCTGGTGGTCCAGGGCAAGACCCCCCCCTCTGGTGGTCCAGACCACGACCTCCCCCCCTCTGGTGGTCCAGACCACGACCCCCCTCCTCTGGTGGTCCAGGGCACGACCCCCCCTCTGGTGGTCCAGACAACGACCTCCCCCCTCTGGTGGTCCAGACCACGACCCCCCCCTCTGGTGGTCCAGACCACGACCCCCCCCTCTGGTGGTCCAGACCACGACCCCCCCCCCCCTCTGGTGGTCCAGACCACGACCCCCCCTCTGGTGGTCCAGACCACGACCCCCCCCTCTCTGGTGGTCCAGACCACGACCCCCCCCTCTGGTGGTCCAGGGCACGACCCCCCCTCTGGTGGTCCAGACCACGACCTCCCCCCCTCTGGTGGTCCAGATCACGACCCCCCCCTCTGGTGGTCCAGGACACGACCCCCCCCTCTGGTGGTCCAGACCACGACCCCCCCCTCTGGTGGTCCAGACCACGACCCCCACCCTCTGGTGGTCCAGACCACGACCCCCCCCTCTGGTGGTCCAGGACACGACCCGGCCCCCCTCTGGTGGTCCAGGACACGACCCCCCCCTCTGGTGGTCCAGGACACGACCCCCCCTCTGGTGGTCCAGGACACGACCCCCCCACCTCTGGTGGTCCAGGACACGACCCCCCTCTCTGGTGGTCCAGGACACGACCTCCCACCTCTGGTGGTCCAGGACACGACCCCCTCTCTGGTAGTCCAGGGTACGACCTCCCACCTCTGGTGGTCCAGGACACGACCCCCCCCTCTGGTGGTCCTGGACACGACCCCTCCCCTCTGGTGGTCCAGACCACGACCCCCCCCCCCTTTTGGTCCAGACCACGACCTCCCCCCTCTGGTGGTCCAGACCACGACCTCCCCCCTCTGGTGGTCCAGGACACGACCCCACCTCTGGTGGTCCAGGACACGACCCCCCTCTGGTGGTCCAGGACACGACCCCTCCCCTCTGGTGGTCCAGACCACGACCCTCCCTCTGGTGGTCCAGACCACGACCCCCCCCCTTTTGGTCCAGACCACGACCTCCCCCCCTCTGGTGGTCCAGACCACGACCTCCCCCCTCTGGTGGTCCAGACCACGACCTCCCGCTCTGGTGGTCCAGGACACAACCCCTCCCCTCTGGTGGTCCAGGACACGACCCCCCCCCTCTAGTGGTCCAGGACACGACCTCTCCCCTCTGGTGGTCCAGGACACGACCCCCCTCTAGTGGTCCAGGACACGACCCCTCCCCTCTGGTGGTCCAGGACACGACCCCTCCCCTCTGGTGGTCCGGGACACGACCCCCCCCCTCTGGTGGTCCCGGACACGACCCCCCCTCTGGTGGTCCAGACCACGACCCCGCCCCTCTGGTGGTCCAGGACACGACCCCCCCCTCTGGTGGTCCAGGACACGACCCCTCCCCTCTGGTGGTCCAGGACACGACTCCCCCCTCTGGTGGTCCAGGACACGACCCCCCCCTCTGGTGGTCCAGGACACGACTCCCCCCTCTGGTGGTCCACTGCACTAACGACGCCATTCACACAACACCGCGCCCATCGCCCTGTGCCAGCCACCACAGTTACATTGGTCCCTTTGGGGACAATTATTCCACCACGCTTCAGGCTTTCTTTCCCAATTATTACTTGTTGGGTTTATATTCTCGCCCACACATGGCCATCATGACCCCTGAAGGACACATGGCCATCATGACCCCTGGGGGACACATGGCCATCGTGACCCCTGGGGGACACATGGCCATCATGACCCCTGGGGGACACATGGCCATCATAACCCCTGGGGGACACATGGCCATCATAACCCCTGGGGGACACATGGCCATCGTGACCCCTGGGGGACACATGGCCATCGTGACTCCTGGGGGACACATGGCCATCATGACCCCTGGGGGACACATGGCCATCATAACCCCTGGGGGACACATGGCCATCATGACCCCTGGGGGACACATGGCCATCATAACCCCTGGGGGACACATGGCCATCATAACCCCTGGGGGACACATGGCCATCATAACCCCTGGGGGACACATGGCCATCATAACCCCTAGGGGACACATGGCCATCATGACCCCTGGGGGACACATGGCCATCATAACCCATGGGGACACATGGCCATCATAACCCCTGGGGGACACATGGCCATCGTGACCCCTGGGGGACACATGGCCATCGTGACCCCTGGGGGACACATGGCCATCATAACCCCTGGGGGACACATGGCCATCATAACCCCTGGGGGACACATGGCCATCATGACCCCTGGGGGACACATGACCATCATATCCCCTGGGGGACACATGGCCATCATAACCCCTGGGGGACACATAGCCATCATGACCCCTGGGCGACACATGGCCATCATGACCCCTGGGGACACATGGCCATCATAACCCCTGGGGGACACATGGCCATCAATATAATCCATGTGGGACACATGGCCATCATGACCCCTGGGGACACATGGCCATCATAACCCCTGGGGGACACATGGCCATCAATATAATCCATGTGGGACACATGGCCATCATAACCCCTGGGGGACACATGGCCATCATAACCCCTGGGGGACACATGGCCATCATAACCCCTGGGGGACACATGGCCATCATAACCCCTGGGGGACACATGGCCATCATAACCCCTGGGGGACACATGGCCATCATGACCCCTGGGGGACACATGGCCATCATGACCCCTGGGGGACACATGGCCATCATGACCCCTGGGGACACATGGCCATCATAACCCCTGGGGGACACATGGCCATCATAACCCCTGGGGGACACATGGCCATCATAACCCCTGGGGGACACATGGCCAAGATAACCCCTGGGGGACACATGGCCAAGATAACCCCTGGGGGGACACATGGCCAAGATAACCCCTGGGGGGACACATGGCCAAGATAACCCCTGGGGGACACATGACCAAGATAACCCCTGGGGGATACATGGCCAAGATAACCCCTGGGGGACACATCACCAAGATAACCCCTGGGGGGACACATGGCCAAGATAACCCCTGGGGGGACACATGGCCAAGATAACCCCTGGGGGACACATGGCCAAGATAACCCCTGGGGGACACATGGCCATCATAACCCCTGGGGGACACATGGCCATCATAACCCCTGGGGGACACATGGCCATCATAACCCCTGGGGGACACATGACCTTATTAACCCTTGGGGACACATGGCCAAGATAACCCCTGGGGGACACATGGCCTACCTTACCTTGAGGCTACCTTGAGGTGCTTCCGGGGCTTAGTGTCCCCGCGGCCCGGTCGTCGACCAGGCCTCCTGGTTGCTGGACTGATCAACCAGGCTGTTAGACGCGGCTGCTCGCAGCCTGACGTATGAGTCACAGCCTGGTTGATCAGGTATCCTTTGGAGGTGCTTATCCAGTTCTCTCTTGAACACTGTGAGGGGTTTGCCAGTTATGCCCCTTATGTGTAGTGGATGCGTGTTGAACAGTCTCGGGCCTCTGATGTTGATAGTTCTCTCTCAGAGTACCTGTTGCACCTCTGCTTTTCAACGGGGGTATTCTGCACAAGATAACACCTGGGGGACACATGGCCAAGATAACCCCTGGGGGACACATGGCCAAGATAACCCCTGGGGGGACACATGGCCAAGATAACCCCTGGGGGGACACATGGCCAAGATAACCCCTGGGGGACACATGACCAAGATAACCCCTGGGGGACACATGGCCAAGATAACCCCTGGGGGACACATGGCCAAGATAACCCCTGGGGGGACACATGGCCAAGATAACCCCTGGGGGACACATCACCTTCCAACATAAGGCGCCAATCCTCAACTTTTTATTGCGAGCGGAAGTTTTAATATCAAAGTAAAATAGTTTAGAATACAATGAAGAAAAATGTTTCTGAAAATCATAAATTTTTGTTTCCTTTCGTGCATGGGAGGAGGAAGTGACGTCACAGCCCGTCACGTGATGGCGGAAGTGACGCCACAGCCCGTCACGTGATGGCGGAAGTGACGCCACAGCCCGTCACGTGATGACGGAAGTGACGTCACAGCCCGTCACGTGATGACGGAAGTGACGCCACAGCCCGTCACGTGATGGCGGAAGTGACGCCACAGCCCGTCACGTGATGGCGGAAGTGACGCCACAGCCCGTCACATGATGACGGAAGTGACGTCACAGCCCGTCACGTGATGACGGAAGTGACGCCACAGCCCGTCACGTGTTGACAGAAGTGACGTCACAGCCCGTCACGTGATGACGGAAGTGACGTCACAGCCCGTCACGTGATGACGGAAGTGACGCCACAGCCCGTCACGTGATGACGGAAGTGACGCCACAGCCCGTCACGTGATGGCGGAAGTGACGCCACAGCCCGTCACGTGATGGCGGAAGTGACGCCACAGCCCGTCACGTGATGACGGAAGTGACGTCACAGCCCGTCACGTGATGACGGAAGTGACGTCACAGCCCGTCACGTGATGACGGAAGTGACGTCACAGCCCGTCACGTGATGACGGAAGTGACGCCACAGCCCGTCACGTGATGACGGAAGTGACGAACACAACATCAACTGGTCAACACAACACCTGCTGGTCAAAACAACACCTGCTGGTCAACACAACACCTGCTGGTCAACACAACACCTGCTGGTCAACACAACACCTGCTGGTCAACACAACACCTGCTGGTCAACACAACACCTGCTGGTCAACACAACACCTGCTGGTCAACACAACACCTGCTGGTCAACACAACACCTGCTGGTCAACACAACACCTGCTGGTCAACACAACACCAACTGGTCAACACAACACCTGCTGGTCAACACAACACCTGCTGGTCAACACAACACCTGCTGGTCAACACAACACCTGCTGGTCAACACAACACCTGCTGGTCAACACAACACCTGCTGGTCAACACAACACCTGCTGGTCAACACAACACCTGCTGGTCAACACAACACCTGCTGTTCAACACAACACCTGCTGTTCAACACAACACCTGCTGGTCAACACAACACCTGCTGTTCAACACAACACCTGCTGTTCAACACAACACCTGCTGGTCAACACAACACCTGCTGTTCAACACAACACCTGCTGGTCAACACAACACCTGCTGGTCAACACAACACCTGCTGGTCAACACAACACCTGCTGGTCAACACAACACCTGCTGGTAAACACAACACCTGCTGGTCAACACAAACCTGCTGGTAAACACAACACCTGCTGGTCAACACAACACCTGCTGGTCAACACAACACCTGCTGGTCAGCACAACACCTGCTGATCAACACAACACCAGCTTGTCAACATAACACCAACTGGTCAACACAACACCTGCTGGTCAACACAACACCTGCTGGTCAACACAGCACTAACTAGGACCTCTGCACCAATTACAAGACCTCAGTTTAATAGTATTACTAAATGTAATCCCAGATTCCAATTGGAGTGACAGGTGATCCCAGATGGCATATAAAATTCAGGTATTTATATATGTTCCTCACGTATTACAATAAAGTTGGGTCATGAGATTATATTATATATATATATATATATATATATATATATATATATATATATATTTATATATATATATATATATATATATATATATATATATATATATATATATATATATATATATATATATTGTGACGATAATCTCCTTCAAGAGATTGAGCCTGCTCTTCCCTCCACAATTACGTCGTTGAAATTATATAATACTACTATGGAAGAAATGTCCAACAACGACAACAACACCAGCTCCGGTTTGCCAGAGCGCAAAACGTTGCAGCCAGAGACACCTGTTCGGACTCAAACCGCCAAACTACCTGTTGATCGCTACCGGCTCCGCTGATTGGTCGCCGGCCGGGCTGCTACTGCACTCGCCCCCCCATACTACTTGATGTCTGGGGTCGCCACGACCTCAGACCTCAGAATATTCAGTGCTTTCGTGGTTACCACTCCTCCCGGCTAGACGTTAGCGTGTACTGAGAGAGGTGGTAGCTTAAAGCCAATATTCCAGCACCTTCCCTTTATTTTGTGTTGCACTTCTTGTTATTTTATCTTAACGTAACTTTTCATTGTGTCATTTAATTATTCTTATTATTTTGATTGATTGATTTTATTATAAGAATTTGTTTGTCCATTTTTTCATGTTTTGATTTATTTAACGTAATTAAAATTTCATTGTTAAAGTTTACTTGTGTTTTGTGTCTTCTCCTTACCTTACCACAGACGAAGTTCCAGTTTTTCTATTTTTTTTTATAACTATGTGACGAGGCCATACCCCTAGCCTTAAACAGCCGAACACCAACGCGTTACCGTCACAATATACATATATATATATATATATATATATATATATATATATATATATATATATATATATATATATATATGTATATATATATATATATATAACTTTTTAGACACTCAACCCACCAGGGGACTCGAACACTGGCCAACAAGGTGGCAGTTGCATGCTGTATCCACTACACTATACTTCAAAGCCATAAGAGAGGTAGGAATTCTGGGGTATTTAACCAACCAGAACTCCAATCCTCTCCCAAGCAATGAGATAGTGATGAAAGAGCATCAGAGGTCCCACACTATCTCATTGCCTGGGAGAGGATTGGAGTTCTGGTTGGTTAAATACCCCAGAATTCCTACCTCTCTTATGGCTTTGAAGTATAGTGTAGTGGATACAGCATGCAACTGCCACCTTGTTGGCCAGTGTTCGAGTCCCCTGGTGGGTTGAGTGTCTAAAAAGTTATAAACTTCAGCTACTGGAATAGGGTAGTCTGTGCATTAAGCATTTGGCACTGAGTTTTCCCATATAACAGGAACCGATGAAAGAGCATCCGAGGTCCCACACTATCTCATTGCCTGGGAGAGGATTGGAGTTCTGGTTGGTTAAATACCCCAGAATTCCTACCTCTCTTATGGCTTTGAAGTATAGTGTAGTGGATACAGCATGCAACTGCCACCTTGTTGGCCAGTGTTCGAGTCCCCTGGTGGGTTGAGTGTCTAAAAAGTTATAAACTTCAGCTACTGGAATAGGGTAGTCTGTGCATTATATATATATATATATATATATATATATATATATATATATATATATATATATATATATATATATATATATATATATATATATATATATATATATATATATATATATATAATAATATATATATATATCATGACATATTCGTAATAGTAAAAGACTCAGATGAACTAATTGACCTAAAAAGACATCTAGAGAGAGAGTCAGTACTCCGATTTACAGATTTACACACGAAAATAGTGAAAATAACAGTCTGCCATTCTTGGATGTACTAATAACAAAAACAGGAACCTCTTTAAGCACCAACGTATATACCAAGCCCACCAACATAGGATTATGCCTGAACGGTAGAAGTCAGTGCCCCCAATGATAGAAAGCCAGTGTTCTCAATGCTTATATTCGTCGAGCGCTTACCCACTGCTCTGAATGGAGCAACGTGAGTAGAGAGTTTGAAAGAGTAACTCAGGTATTGGTGAACAACGGATATAGCAACGCGGAAATAAACGCTGCTATAAGAAGACACTTGGACCGTTGGTATAATCCTGAACCCAGAACAGAAACCACAATACATCCAATAAAATTATATTACAAATCAACCATGCACAGTGAACATATAAAAGAGGAAAGAATAATGAAAGAAATAATCCGTAAAGGAGTAAAAAGCATTTCTCCTAACCAAAACATAAACCTGATAATATTCTACAAAACCAAGAAGACTTCCGAACTCCTTATCAAAAACAGCCTGAAGCCGACGGAGAACCCTCTACAGCAATCAAGCGTTGTATACATGTACACTTGCCCCCACGAAGGATGTAACCTTCAATCTAAGTACATAGGTATGACGTCGACCAAGCTGACGAGGCGTTTGACATGCCATCTTCAATCCGGTGCCCCCAGGAATCACATGAGACAAGCTCATGACATCACCCTAACAAGTGAAATGTTGAACAAAAATACCTGTATAATAGACAAAATAAAAGATGCAAGAAGATTACAAATTCTTGAAGCAATTCACATATGATTAGAACAACCTACCATGAACACTCAAATCACGGAACTATTTACTCAACCCACCATGAGAGTAAGGACAAGACCAGAACATAACGATGCCAACACAGAAGACAATGTTCAACATAACAGGCCAATTACACCTGATTATTCTTTGTATGTAGATAGGAGCTGCCTCGTATGGGCCAATAGGCCTTCCGCAGTTACCTCTATTCTTATGTTCTTATGTTTCACCCCCATTTATCCCTTATGTATCCTCCCATGTTTTCACCTTTTTTGTCTTATCACCTGACCCAGTGCGGGTATAAAATCAACCAGTCCTGAAAATTCTTTTCACTTGAGAATGAACCATGGAGGTTCGAAACGTTGTGCAAATTGTATAAATAAGTGTAATACATTCTATAGTAATTCACTTCTTTTCTTCACCTTGAAATTACGAAAATGAGTTTTGGAGAACTCCTCTTTCAGCTAAGCCCTGATGCTAAGAAAATAGTTAGAGGGATAGAAGCCCTAAATCTGAAGATAGTAAATACAGAATATGCGGTCATATTCAATGAGACATACATATATATATATATATATATATATATATATATATATATATATATATATATATATATATATATATATATATATATATATATATATATATATATATATATATATATATATATATGTTGTACCTAGTAGCCAGAACGTCATACTCGGCCTGCTATGCAAGGCCCGATTTGCCTAATAAGCCAAGTTTTCATGAATTAATTGTTTTTCGACTACCTAACCTACCTAACCTAACCTAACTTTTTCGGCTACCTAACCTAACCTAACCTATAAAGATAGGTTAGGTTAGGTAGGGTTGGTTAGGTTCGGTCATGATAGACCATCTAGAAGTGATTGTAGAAAGCTTATTGGTCCATATTTCTTGATGCTTCTATATTGGAGCGGAGTCTTGAAGTGGGTAGAATATAGTTGTGCATTAATTGGCTGTTGATTGCTGGTGTTGACTTCTTGATGTGTAGTGCCTCGCAGACGTCATCTATCGATGATTTCTGCGTTGTTTGCTAAGATTTCTCTGGTGATGGTTTGGTTGTGGGAAGAGACTATATGTTCCTTAATGGAGCCCTGTTGCTTATGCATCGTTAAACGCCTGGAAAGAGATGTTGTTGTCTTGCCTATATACTGAGTTTTTTGAGGCTTACAGTCCCCAAGAAAGCATTTGAAGGCATAGACGACGTTGGTCTCTTTTAAAGCGTTCTGTTTTTTTTTTTTTGTGTGTCTGGAGAGTTTCTCATGAGTAAGCTGGCCGTTTTTTTGGTTGTATAGTAAATTGTCAGTTGTATCTTCTGATTTTTGTCTGTAGGGATAACGTTTCTACTAACAGTATCTTTCAGGACCCTTTCCTCCGTTTTATGAGCTGTGGAAAAGAAGTTCCTGTAAAATAGTCTAATAGGGGGTATAGGTGTTGTGTTGGTTGTCTCTTCAGAGGTTGCATGGCGTTTCACTTTCCTTCTTATGATGTCATCCACGAAACCATTGGAGAAGCCGTTGTTGACTAGGACCTGCCTTACCCTACAGAGTTCTTCGTCTACTTGCTTCCATTCTGAGCTGTGGCTGAGAGCACGGTCGACATAAGCGTTAACAACACTCCTCTTGTACCTGTCTGGGCAGTCACTGTTGGCATTCAGGTACATTCCTATGTTTGTTTCCTTAGTGTAGACTGCAGTGTGGAAAACTCGGCTCCTTTCCATGACTGTTTCATCTAGAAAGGGCAGCTTCCCATCCTTCTTCATCTCGTAAGTGAAACGCAACACAGAATTCTGCTCAAATGCCTCCTTCAGCTCCTGCAGATATCTGACATCAGGTACCTGTGTAAAAATGTCGTCAACATACCAGCAGTATATGGCCAGTTTCAAGTTCATGTCGAGTAAGACTTTGTGCTCGATGGTACCCATGTGGAAGTTTGCAAACAGGACACCTAGGGGAGAACCCATGGCGACCCCATCTACTTGCTTATACATGTGTCCATCCGGGCTCAAGAAGGGTGCCTCTTTAGTACAAGCTTGGAGTAGTTTCCTTAGAATATTTTCTGGTATGTCAAGAGGAGTACAAGCCGGATCACGATACACTCTGTCGGCTATCATCCCGATTGTTTCATCCACAGGTACGTTCATAAACAGTGATTCTACGTCCAACGAGGCTCCTATCCCTGTGGCCCGTGTTCCCCGCAGTAAGTCAACAAATTCCTTTGGAGACTTCAGGCTGAAGGCGCAAGGGACATAAGGAGTCAGCAAGCCGTTGAGTCGTTTCGCCAGTCTGTACGTGGGTGTGGGTATCTGGCTGATGATTGGCCGAAGTGGGTTTCAAGGCTTGTGTGTCTTGACATTTTCATACGCAACCCACATATGGAAACCCACTTCGGCCAATCATCAGCCCGATACGCACACCCACGTACAGACTGGCGAAACGACTCAACGGCTTGCTGACTCCTTATGTCCCTTGCGCCTTCAGCCTGAAGTCTCCAAAGGAATTTGTTGACTTACTGCGAGGAACACGGGCCACAGGGATAAGAGCCTCGTTGGACGTAGAATCACTGTTTATCAACGTACCTGTGGATGAAACAATCGGGATGATAGCGGACAGAGTGTATCGTGATCCGGCCTGTACTCCTCTTGACATACCAGAAAACATTCTAAGGAAAGTACTCCAAGCTTGTACTAAAGAGGCACCCTTCTTGAGCCCGGATGGGCACATGTATAAGCAAGTAGATGGGGTCGCCATGGGTTCTCCCCTAGGTGTCCTGTTTGTGAACTTCTACATGGGTACCATCGAACAGAAGGTCTTAGTCGACATGAACTTGAAACCGGCCATATACTGCAAGTATGTTGACATTTTTGCACTGGTACCTGATGCCAGACATCTGCAGGAGCTGAAGGAGGCATTTGAGCGGAATTCTGTGTTGCGTTTCACTTACGAGATGGAGAAGGATGGGAAGCTACCCTTTCTAGATGTAACAGTCATGGAAAGGGGCGGAGGTTTCCACACTGCAGTCTACACTAAGGAAACAAACATAGGAATGTGCCTCAATGCCAACAGTGACTGCCCAGACAGGTACAAGAGGAGTGTTGTTAACGTTTATGTCGACCGTGCTCTCAGCCACAGCTCAGGATGGAAGGAAGTCGATGAAGAACTCTGTAGGGTAAGGCAGGTCCTAGTCAACAGCGGCTTCTCCAATGGTTTCGTTGAAGACATCATAAGAAGGAAAGTGAAACGCAATGCAACCTCTGAAGAGACAACCAACACAACACCTATACCCCTATTAGACTATTTTACAGGAACTTCTTTTCCACAGCACATAAAACGGAGGAAAGGGTCCTGAAAGATATTGTTGATAGGAACGTTATCCCTACAGACAAAAAATAAGAAGATACAATTGACGATTTACTATAAAACCAAAAAACGGCCAGCCTACTCATGAGAAACTCTCCAGACACAAAGAAGAACGCTTTAAAAGAGACCAATGTCGTCCATGCCTTCAAATGTCCACTTGGGGACTGTAAGCCTCAAAGAACTCAGTATATAGGCAAGACAACAACATCTCTTTCCAGGCGATTAACGATGCGTAAGCAACAGGGTTCCATTAAGGAACATATAATCTCATCCCATAACTAGACCATCACCAGAGAAATCTTAACAAACAACACAGAAATCATCGATAGATACAGCGATAGCAGGCGGCTTGACATCTGCGAGGCACTACACATTAAGAAGTCGACACCAGCAATCAACAGCCAATTAATGCACAACTATATTCTACCTACTTCAAGACCCCACACCAATATAGAAGCATCAAGAAATATGGGCCAATGGGCCCTTTGCAGTTACTTCCATTCTTCCCTTTAACTTACAAAATATTATACCCATTATATATATATATATATATATATATATATATATATATATATATATATATATATATATATATATATATATATATATATATATATGTCGTACCTAGTAGCCAGAATGCACTTCTCGGCCTACAATGCAATGCCCGATTTGCCTAATAAGCCAAGTTTTCCTGAATTAATATATTTTCTCAAATTTTTTTCTTATGAAATGATAAAGCTACCCATTTCATTATGTATGAGGTCAATTTTTTTTTATTGGAGTTTAAATTAACGTAGATATATGACCGAACCTAACCAACCCTACCTAACCTAACCTAACCTATCTTTATAGGTTTGGTTAGGTTAGGTAGCCGAAAAAGTTAGGTTAGGTTAGGTTAGGTAGTCGAAAAACAATTCATTAAAACTTGGCTTATTAGGCAAATTGGGCCTTGAATAGTAGGCTGAGAAGTGCGTTCTGGCTACTAGGTATATATTTATATAAAATATATATATATATATATATATATATATATATATATATATATATATATATATATATATATATATATATATATATATATATATATATATATATATATATATATATATATATATATATATTTGAGAAAAAGAGAGTTTATCCTATAATTAATGGTGATTGGGCGAATCATTGCATTTTCTATTTCTGTTGATACCTGGTTGATGGGGTTCTGGGAGTTCTTCTACTCCCCAACCCACGTTGGGGAGTAGAAGTGTTTATATATATCCTATATCATATGTTCCCCTTTCTTATTGGACTGAGTAAATATACTTATATAATGCAATACACTTTCCATGGGGGCTGATTATTATCCCCAGGGGAGGATAATTGGGCCCAGGCGAGAGTAATTGGCCCCAAGGGAGGATAATTGGGCCCAGGGGAGGATAATTGGGTCCAAGAAAGGTTAATTGCGCCCCAGGGGACTATATATGGACCCAAGGGAAGATAGTTGGGCCACAGGGGAGGATAACTGGCCCCAAGGGGAGGATAATTGGGCCTAGGGGAGAATAATTGGGCCCCAGGGGAGGATAATTGGGCCCCAGGGGAGAGTAATTGAGCCACAGGGGACGATAATTGGGCCCCAGCGGAGGATAATTGGGTCCCATGGGAGAATAATTGGGCCCCAGAGGAGGATAATTGGGCCCCAGAGGATAATTGGGCCCCCAGGGAAGGATAATTGGGCCCCAGGGATGGATAATTGGGCCCCAGGGGAGGATAATTGGGCCCCAGGGGAGGATAATTGGGTCCCATGGGAGAATAATTCTGCCCCAGAGGAGGATAATTGGGCCCCAGAGGAGGATAATTGAGCCCCAGGGATGGATAATTGGGCCCCAGGGGGAGGATAATTGGGCCCCAGGGGAGGATAATTGGTCCCCAGGGATAGATAATTGGGCCTCAGGGGAGGATAATTGGGCCCCAAGGAAGGATAATTGAGCCCCAGGGGATGATAATTGGGCCCCATGGGAGGATAAATGGGCCCCAGGGGAGGGTAATTGGGCCCCAGGGGAGGATAATTGGGCCCCATGGGAGGATAAATGGGCCCCAGGGGAGGATAAATGGGCCCCAGGGGAGGATAAATGGGCCCCAGGGGAGGATAATTGTCCCCCAAGGAAGGGTAATTGAGCCCCAGGGGAGGATAATTGGGCCCCAAGGAAGGGTAATTGAGCCCCAGGGGGAGGATAATTGGGCCCCAGAGGAGGATAATTGGGCCCCAGTGATGGATAATTGGGCCCCAGGGGAGGATAATTGGGCCCCAGGGGAGGATAATTGGGCCCCAGGGGAGGATAATTGGGCCCCAGGAGAGGATAATTGGGCCCCAGGGGAGGATAATTGGGCCCCAGGTGTTGGGAAGAAAGCTTACTCTCTATTAATTGATTGATATTTAATTAATAGATTAATTTAAATTAATCGAAGGACCACCCTATTTTGACTGAAAAGGGAAACAGATATAGTTAAATTATAAGGACTGAAATACCGTGCCTATGGATAAGAAACTATTAAAGATTATTCTTTAAACGTTAATGGGCTGTATAATATTAATGTTCGAGAATAAACTTTCCGTCCTTCACAATATTGGGGGTTAATACCAGAAGTCATCTACTCCCAGTACGCTTCATCGAGGCTGGTTCTTCCTCGAATAAAATTTAGTAATTCTACTAAATACCATTAAGAAACATTGGATAAATTGATTAATGGTAAAAAGATTATATGTTGATAAACTGAGCAATTATTCTCATTTGACTTTTATGAGGCTAACATATTACGTTAAGTATCACAAATCAAACAAACTAAATCTCTTTGACTGATTTAGAATTTGCTCAATTAAATAAACAATAGAAAGGATTTTCAGCAGCTTAGGTGTAAGAGTGAAGGGAGAGGTAGAGGTGCGGGGGCGTCGTCTGCTGCTTGCTGCAACACGTGAGTTCAAGCATGGCGTGGGAACATGATGACCACGACCGCTTACAACACAAGCTGAAATTTCAACTAAATATACTAATTGGTTACACCAACTATATGCCATCCAAACTATCCTCACTATGCCATAAAAGGAATGAATTTAATTCCTTATGGACGTACTTATTGTTTGGGGAGGTCGCGTAGCATAACGATGGACAGTGCACAGTAAATGATATAAAGCGTACTCAATATAACCAATACTAAACACTTAACCTGCTGGTTGTACACCGAAGAAATTCCAAATTGCTACTGGAGCAATGGCATGCTCCTAGGCCGATTAAATGCAAGGGCCTAACGTAGTATTGATGGCACTCGACACTTCCGGGACACACGGTGTAATTGTTGGCGTCCTCACAGCGTGGTAGCTGCTGGAGAAGTATGGCGGCGTCTCTCCGCCCTCCCCTCAACTCGTCTCACGCATTCACAACAGAAATTACTAATCACGGATAATTCTTTTCCGTGTAATTACTGATGTAATGCGTTAATGAGAACTGGGTTGCAATTATAGGGAATTAAATAATATCATATTCTCGTTAAACGGTGTTAATCGAGAAATGGAGAGAAAATTTATCTCCTCCATAGCATTCGTACTTAACAGATAAAACTGCTACTTGATAATAATTTCAGTTAATAACTCTCGGTTTTGGATTATTGGGAGCTATATTATCCGTAGTTAATTACTGTACGGAATACTGATAATTTTAGAGAACCACATTCAATTCTCAAACATATTGGTAATAAATAGGTTTAAATGTACATTATCTGACACAATCCTGCCTCTCGATGTCGTGAGAATATTAGCAATAGGCTCAGATAAAGAAATATTAATTTATATTAACACTCCCGTTAGTGAAATTAATAACTACTGTAATTAGTATATAATAATGATGTATTATAATACAATGGTAGTGAATTAGTGTCGGAAATTTCCAACACCAGGGGAGGATAAATGGGCCTCAGGGAGGATAATTGGGCCCGAGGGGAGGATAATTGAGCCCCCAGGGGAGGATAATTTGGACCCCAGGGGGAGGATAATTGAGCCCCCAGGGGAGGATAATTTGGACCCCAGGGGGAGGATAATTGAGCCCCAGGGGAGGATAATTTGGGCCCCAAGAAGAGGAAAATTGAGCCCAAGGGGAATATTATTGAGCCCCAGGGGAGGATAATTGAGCCCCAGGGGAGGATAATTGGGCCCCAGGGGAGGATAATTTAGCCCTAGGGGAGGATAATTGGGCACCAGGGGAGGATAATTGAGCCCTCAGGGGAGGATAATTTGGACCCCAGGGGGAGGATAATTGAGCCCCAGGGGAGAATAATTTGGGCCCCAAAAAGAGGAAAATTGAACCCAAGGGGAATATTATTGAGCCCCAGGGGAGGATAATTGGGCCCCAGGGGAGGATAATTGGGCCCCAGGGGAGGATAATTGGGCCCCAGGGGAGGATAATTTAGCCCTAGGGGAGGATAATTGAGCCCCAGGGGAGGATAAGTGAGCCCCAGGGAGGGTAATTGGGCCCCAGGGAGGATAATTAGGCCCCATGGGAGGATAATTGGGCTCCAGGGGAGGATAATTGGGCCCCAGGGGAGGATAATTGGGTCCCAGGGGAGGATAATTGTACCCCAGGGGAGGATAATTGGGCCCCAGGGGAGGATAACTGAGCCCCAGGGGAGGATAACTGAGCCCAGAGGAAGATAATTGGGCCCCAGGGGAGGATAATTGGGCACCAGGGAGGATAATTGGGTCACAGGGGAAGATAATTGCGCCCCAGGGGAGGATAACTGAGCCCAGGGGAAGATAATTGGGCCCCAGGGTGAGGATAATTTGGCCCCAGGGGAAGATAATTGGGCCCCAGGGGAAGATAATTGGGCCGCAGGGGAGGATAATTGGGCCAAAGGGGAGGAAAATTGGGCCACAGGGGAAGATAATTGGGCCCCAGGGGAGGATAATTGGGCCCCTGGGGAGGATAATTGAGCCCGAGGGGGAGGATAACTGAGCCCCAGGGAGGATAATTGAGCCCCAGGGGAGGATAATTGGGCCCCAGGGGAGGATAATTGGGCCCCAGGGGAGGATAACTAAGCCCAGGGGAAGATAATTGGGCCCCAGGGGAGGATAATTGGACCACAGGGGAAGATAATTGGGCCCCAAGGGAGGAAAATTGGGCCACGGGAAGATAATTGGGCCCCAGGGGAGGATAATTGGGCCCCAGGGGAGGATAATTGGGCCACAGGGGAGGATAATTGGGCCCCCAGGGGAAAATAATTGGGCCCCAGGGGAGGATAATTGGGCCCCAAGGGAGGATAATTGGGCCACGGGAAGATAATTGGGCCCCAGGGGAGGATAATTGGGCCCCAGGGGAGGATAATTGGGCCCCTGGGGAGGATAATTGGACCCCAGGGGAGGATAATTGGGCCACAGGGGAGGATAATTGGGCCCCCAGGGGAAAATAATTGGGCCCCAGGGGAGGATAATTGGGCCCCAGGGGAGGATAATTGGACCCCAGGGGAGGATAATTGGGCCACAGGGGAGGATAATTGGGCCCCCAGGGGAAAATAATTGGGCCCCAGGGGAGGATAATTGGGCCCCAGGGGAGGATAATTGGGTCTCTGGGGAGGATAATTGGGCCCCAGGGGAGGATAATTGGGCCCCAGGGGAAGATAATTGGGCCCCAGGGGAGGATAATTGAGCCGTAGGGGGGATAAATGGACCCCAGGGGAGGATAATTGGGTCTCTGGGGAGGATAATTGGGCCCCAGGGGAGGATAATTGGGCCCCAGGGGAAGATAAGGGACAATTGGGCCGCAGGGGCCTCTTGGGTACCCATTGTACATAAGAAACATCAGTTGTAGATTATAGGATGAGTCAGGGTGTAGGGTGAGACAGTGTAGGGTGTATACCTTTTGTCCTCATATCGGACATAGACAAGGACACAACCTATAGTACTGTATCATCCTTTGCAGATGACACTAGGATCTTCATGAGAGTAGACAACATAGAGGACACGGCGAACCTCCAGTCAGATGTAGATCAGGTCTTTCTATGGGCTACAGAAAATAATATGGTGTTTAACGAAGATAAGTTTCAGCTCATGCGCTATGGAAAAAATGAAAATATAAAAACGGAAACCACGTACAAAACTCAGGCAAATCAAAACATAGAACGGAAAGGCAATGTAAAGGATCTGGGTGTACTCATGTCGGAAGACCTTACCTTTAAAGAACACAATAAAGTAGCCGTCACAACTGCAAGAAAAATGACAGGTTGGATAACAAGAACTTTTCACACTAGAGATGCTATACCGATGATGACACTTTTCAAGACACTTGTGCTCTCTAGAGTGGAGTACTGCTGCACAAATACAGCCCCTTTCAAAGCTGGAGAAATTGCTGACCTGGAGAGCGTGCAGAGATCCTTTACTGCTAGAATCCACTCAGTAAAACACCTAAACTATTGGGACCGACTAAAGAGCCTAAAACTGTACTCCCTTGAGCGCAGGCGGGAGAGATACATAATAATTTACACGTGGAAAATATTAGAGGGGCTGGTTGGTCCCAAACCTGCACACAGAAATAACATCACATGAGACCAGAAGACATGGCAGGATGTGCAGAATACCCCTGTTGAAAAACAGAGGTGCAACTGGTACTCTGAGAGAGAACTCTATCAACATCAGAGGCCCGAGACTGTTCAACACGCATCCACTACACATAAGGGACATAACTGGCCGACCCCTCACAGTGTTCAAGAGAGAACTAGATAAGCACCTCCAAAGGATACCTGATCAACCAGGCTGTGACTCATACGTCAGGCTGCGAGCAGCCGCGTCCAAGAGCCTGGTTGATCAGTCCAGTAAGGAAGAGGCCTGGTCGACGACCGGGCCGCGGGGACGCTAAGCCCCGGAAATACATCAAGGTAACCTCAAGGTAAGGGTGTAGGGTGAGACAGTGTAGGGTGAGTGAGGGTATAGGTGAGCAGGGGTGTAGGGTGAGCTAGGGTGTAAGGGAGACAGTGTAGGGTGAGCAAGGGTGGGACAGTGCAGGGTCAGCAAGGGTGAAACAGTGTAGGGTGAGATAGTGTAGGATGCGACATTGTAGGGTCAGCAAGAGTGTAGGGAGAGACAGTGTGGGGTGACACAGTGTAGGGTGAGACACTGTACTGTGAGCAAAGGTGTAGGGTGAGCAAAAGTGAAGGGTGAGGAAGTGTAGGGTAAGACTGTGTAGGGTGAGCAAGGATGTAGGGTGAGAGTGTACGGTGAGCAAAGGTGTAGGGTGAGCAAAAGTGAAGGGTGAGGAAGTGTAGTGTTAGACAGTGTAGGGTGAGCAAGGGTGTAGGGAGACAGTGTAGGGTGAGGCAGTGTAGGGTGAGGCAGTGCAGGGTGAGACAGTGTAGGGTGAGACAGTGTAGAGTGAGCAAGGGTGTAGGGAGACAGTGTAGGGTGAGACAGTGTAGGGTGAGACAGTGTAGGGTGAGACAGTGCAGGGTGAGACAGTGTAGGGTGAGACAGTGCAGGTGAGACAGTGTAGGGTGAGACAGTGTAGGGTGAGACAGTGTAGAGTGAGCAAGGGTGTAGGGAGACAGTGTAGGGTGAGACAGTGTAGGGTGAGACAGTGTAGGGTGAGACAGTGCAGGTGAGACAGTATAGGGTGAGACAGTGTAGGGTGAGACAGTGTAGGGTGAGACAGTGTAGGGTGAGACAGTGTTGGGTGAGACAGTGTAGGGTGAGACAGTGTAGGGTGAGACAGTGTAGGGTGAGACAGTGTAGGGTGAGACAGTGTAGGGTGAGACAGTGCAGGGTGAGACAGTGTAGGGTGAGACAGTGTAGGGTGAGACAGTGTAGGGTGAGAGAGTGTAGGGTGAGGCAGTGTAGGGTGAGACAGTGTAGGGTAAGACAGTGTAGGGTGAGACAGTGTAGGGTGAGGCAGTGTAGGGTGAGGCAGTGTAGGGTGAGGCAGTGTAGGGTGAGGCAGTGTAGGGTGAGGCAGTGTAGGGTGAGGCAGTGTAGGGTGAGGCAGTGTAGGGTGAGACAGTGTAGGGTGAGACAGTGCAGGGTGAGACAGTGTAGGGTGAGACAGTGTAGGGTGAGACAGTGTAGGGTGAGACAGTGTAGGGTGAGACAGTGTAGGGTGAGACAGTGTAGGGTGAGACGGTGTAGGGTGAGACAGTGCAGGGTGAGACAGTGTAGGGTGAGACAGTGTAGGGTGAGGCAGTGTAGGGTGAGGCAGTGTAGGGTGAGAAAGTGTAGGGTGAGGCAGTGTAGGGTGAGGCAGTGTAGGGTGAGACAGTGTAGGGTGAGACAGTGTAGGGTGAGACAGTGCAGGGTGAGACAGTGTAGGGTGAGACAGTGTAGGGTGAGACAGTGCAGGGTGAGACAGTGTAGGGTGAGACAGTGTAGGGTGAGACAGTGTAGGGTGAGACAGTGTAGGGTGAGACAGTGTAGGGTGAGACAGTGCAGGGTGAGGCAGTGTAGGGTGAGACAGTTTAGGGTGAGACAGTGCAGGGTGAGACAGTGTAGGGTGAGACAGTGTAGGGTGAGAGAGTGTAGGGTGAGACAGTGTAGGGTGAGACAGTGTAGGGTGAGACAGTGCAGGGTGAGACAGTGTAGGGTGAGACAGTGTAGGGTGAGAGAGTGTAGGGTGAGACAGTGTAGGGTGAGACAGTGCAGGGTGAGACAGTGTAGGGTGAGACAGTGTAGGGTGAGAGAGTGTAGGGTGAGACAGTGCAGGGTGAGACAGTGTAGGGTGAGACAGTGTAGGGTGAGACAGTGTAGGGTGAGACAGTGTAGGGTGAGACAGTGTAGGGTGAGGCAGTGTAGGGTGAGACAGTGTAGGGTGAGACAGTGTAGGGTGAGACAGTGTAGGGTGAGACAGTGTAGGGTGAGACAGTGTAGGGTGAGACAGTGCAGGGTGAGACAGTGTAGGGTGAGACAGTGTAGGGTGAGACAGTGTAGGGTGAGACAGTGTAGGGTGAGGCAGTGTAGGGTGAGACAGTGTAGGGTGAGAGAGTGTAGGGTGAGACAGTGCAGGTGAGACAGTGTAGGGTGAGACAGTGTAGGGTGAGACAGTGTAGGGTGAGACAGTGTAGGGTGAGACAGTGTAGGGTGAGACAGTGCAGGGTGAGACAGTGTAGGGTGAGACAGTATAGGGTGAGACAGTGTAGGGTGAGGCAGTGTAGGGTGAGACAGTGTAGGGTGAGACAGTGTAGGGTGAGACAGTGTAGGGTGAGACAGTGTAGGGTGAGACAGTATAGGGTGAGACAGTGTAGGGTGAGACAGTGTAGGGTGAGACAGTGTAGGGTGAGACAGTGTAGGGTGAGACAGTGTAGGGTGAGACAGTGTAGGGTGAGACAGTGTAGGGTGAGACAGTGTAGGGTGAGACAGTGTAGGGTGAGACAGTGTAGGGGGCCTCCATCACCAGTTCCACTGTCTGCCAGCCAACTTTTGGTCAAACAAATCATCGACTTTTTACCCGAAAATCTGCCTGAAAAAGATATTTTATTGAACCCCTGACACGGTAAAATCCTTTTTCATTTGTAACATGAAAAGTTATACCTGAGTTTTTTCGGGCAACAACAGGACACAATTTTGTCATGATAAACGAAGAGAGCTATACTTCATCTCCTGCAATATATATATATATATATATATATATATATATATATATATATATATATATATATATATATATATATATATATATATATATATATATATATATATATATATATATATATATATAAAATGTATGTCGTACCTAGTAGCCAGAATGCACTTCTCAGCCCACTATGCAAGGCCTGATTTGCCTAATAAGCCAATGTTTTTTCGACTACCTAACCTAACCTAACTTTTTCGGCTACCTAACCTAACCTAACATATAAAGATAGGTTAGGTTAGGTTAGGTAGGGTTGGTTAGGTTCGGTCATATATCTACGCTAATTTTAACTCCAATAAAAAAAATTGACCTTTCCACGTATATATATATATATATATATATATATATATATATATATATATATATATATATATATATATATATATATATATATATATATATATATATATATATATATACAATCTTTGGACAACACCCACCAGTGGGACTCGAACCCAGAAAGCACAACTACCTTCCAGTAGCTGCCATAACTAGTATGCTTTAACCCACTAAACCATCAGACCCTACAAAAGAAGTAGAGACTTCGAGATATATATATATACATCCCAAATATCTCCACTTCCCGAGGGCACCAGATGAGTGTGGGGTCAGTCTGCATTTTTCGTCAAGCCACTGTCAATGTGAGAGAACTCGTGTCCAGCTTATAAGCCTATACTTGCATAAACCACAAGTGAAGATTAACAATCTTTGGACAACACCCACCAGTGGGACTCGAACCCAGAAAGCACAACTACCTTCCAGTAGCTGCCATAACTAGTATGCTTTAACCCACTACACCATCAGACCCTACAAAAGAAGTAGAGACTTCGAGATATATATATATACATCCCAAATATCTCCACTTCCCGAGGGCACCAGATGAGTGTGGGGTCAGTCTGCATTTTTCGTCAAGCCACTGTCAATGTGAGAGAACTCGTGTCCAGCTTATAAGCTGGACTATGCAAGGGCCGATTTGCCTAATAAGCCAAGTTTTCATGAATTAATTGTTTTTCGACTACCTAACCTAACCTAACCTAACTTTTTCGGTTACCTAACCTATATATATATATATATATATATATATATATATATATATATATATATATATATATATATATATATATATATATATATATATATATATATATATGCGAACAAGCCTGAATGGTCCCCAGGACAATATGCAACTGAAAACTCACACCCCAGAAGTGACTCGAACCCATACTCCCAGAAGCAACGCAACTGGTATGTACAAGACGCCTTAATCCACTTGACCATCACGACCGGACATAATGAGGTGATAGCCGAGGCTATTTGAACCACCCCACCACCGGCACTCGGATAGTAATCTTGGGCATAGCATTTTACCAAATCACCTCATTCTTTGGGGCACACGTGAGGAACACAAATGCGAACAAGCCTGAATGGTCCCCAGGACAATATGCAACTGAAAACTCACACCCCAGAAGTGACTCGAACCCATACTCCCAGAAGCAACGCAACTGGTATGTACAAGACGCCTTAATCCACTTGACCATCACGACCGGACATAATGAGGTGATAGCCGAGGCTATTTGAACCACCCCACCGCCGGCACTCGGATAGTAATCTTGGGCATAGCATTTTACCAAATCACCTCATTCTTTGGGGCACACGTGAGGAACACAAATGCGAACAAGCCTGAATGGTCCCCAGGACAATATGCAACTGAAAACTCACACCCCAGAAGTGACTCGAATCCATACTCCCAGAAGCAACGCAACTGGTATGTACAAGACGCCTTAATCCACTTGACCATCACTACCGGACATAATGAGGTGATAGCCGAGGCTATTTGAACCACCCCACCGCCGGCACTCGGATAGTAATCTTGGGCATAGCATTTTACCAAATCACCTCATTCTTTGGGGCACACGTGAGGAACACAAATGCGAACAAGCCTGAATGGTCCCCAGGACAATATGCAACTGAAAACTCACACCCCAGAAGTGACTCGAACCCATACTCCCAGAAGCAACGCAACTGGTATGTACAAGACGCCTTAATCCACTTGACCATCACGACCGGACATAATGAGGTGATAGCCGAGGCTATTTGAACCACCCCACCGCCGGCACTCGGATAGTAATCTTGGGCATAGCATTTTACCAAATCACCTCATTCTTTGGGGCACACGTGAGGAACACAAATGCGAACAAGCCTGAATGGTCCCCAGGACAATATGCAACTGAAAACTCACACCCCAGAAGTGACTCGAACCCATACTCCCAGAAGCAACGCAACTGGTATGTACAAGACGCCTTAATCCACTTGACCATCACGACCGGACATAATGAGGTGATAGCCGAGGCTATTTGAACCACCCCACCGCCGGCACTCGGATAGTAATCTTGGGCATAGCATTTTACCAAATCACCTCATTCTTTGGGGCACACGTGAGGAACACAAATGCGAACAAGCCTGAATGGTCCCCAGGACAATATGCAACTGAAAACTCACACCCCAGAAGTGACTCGAACCCATACTCCCAGAAGCAACGCAACTGGTATGTACAAGACGCCTTAATCCACTTGACCATCACGACCGGACATAATGAGGTGATAGCCGAGGCTATTTGAACCACCCCACCGCCGGCACTCGGATAGTAATCTTGGGCATAGCATTTTACCAAATCACCTCATTCTTTGGGGCACACGTGAGGAACACAAATGCGAACAAGCCTGAATGGTCCCCAGGACAATATGCAACTGAAAACTCACACCCCAGAAGTGACTCGAACCCATACTCCCAGAAGCAACGCAACTGGTATGTACAAGACGCCTTAATCCACTTGACCATCATGACCGGACATAATGAGGTGATAGCCGAGGCTATTTGAACCACCCCACCGCCGGCACTCGGATAGTAATCTTGGGCATAGCATTTTACCAAATCACCTCATTCTTTGGGGCACACGTGAGGAACACAAATGCGAACAAGCCTGAATGGTCCCCAGGACAATATGCAACTGAAAACTCACACCCCAGAAGTGACTCGAACCCATACTCCCAGAAGCAACGCAACTGGTATGTACAAGACGCCTTAATCCACTTGACCATCACGACCGGACATAATGAGGTGATAGCCGAGGCTATTTGAACCACCCCACCGCCGGCACTCGGATAGTAATCTTGGGCATAGCATTTTACCAAATCACCTCATTCTTTGGGGCACACGTGAGGAACACAAATGCGAACAAGCCTGAATGGTCCCCAGGACAATATGCAACTGAAAACTCACACCCCAGAAGTGACTCGAACCCATACTCCCAGAAGCAACGCAACTGGTATGTACAAGACGCCTTAATCCACTTGACCATCACGACCGGACATAATGAAGTGATAGCCGAGGCTATTTGAACCACCCCACCGCCGGCACTCGGATAGTAATCTTGGGCATAGCATTTTACCAAATCACCTCATTCTTTGGGGCACACGTGAGGAACACAAATGCGAACAAGCCTGAATGGTCCCCAGGACAATATGCAACTGAAAACTCACACCCCAGAAGTGACTCGAACCCATACTCCCAGAAGCAACGCAACTGGTATGTACAAGACGCCTTAATCCACTTGACCATCACGACCGGACATAATGAGGTGATAGCCGAGGCTATTTGAACCACCCCACCGCCGGCACTCGGATAGTAATCTTGGGCATAGCATTTTACCAAATCACCTCATTCTTTGGGGCACACGTGAGGAACACAAATGCGAACAAGCCTGAATGGTCCCCAGGACAATATGCAACTGAAAACTCACACCCCAGAAGTGACTCGAACCCATACTCCCAGAAGCAACGCAACTGGTATGTACAAGACGCCTTAATCCACTTGACCATCACGACCGGACATAATGAGGTGATAGCCGAGGCTATTTGAACCACCCCACCGCCGGCACTCGGATAGTAATCTTGGGCATAGCATTTTACCAAATCACCTCATTCTTTGGGGCACACGTGAGGAACACAAATGCGAACAAGCCTGAATGGTCCCCAGGACAATATGCAACTGAAAACTCACACCCCAGAAGTGACTCGAACCCATACTCCCAGAAGCAACGCAACTGGTATGTACAAGACGCCTTAATCCACTTGACCATCACGACCGGACATAATGAGGTGATAGCCGAGGCTATTTGAACCACCCCACCGCCGGCACTCGGATAGTAATCTTGGGCATAGCATTTTACCAAATCACCTCATTCTTTGGGGCACACGTGAGGAACACAAATGCGAACAAGCCTGAATGGTCCCCAGGACAATATGCAACTGAAAACTCACACCCCAGAAGTGACTCGAACCCATACTCCCAGAAGCAACGCAACTGGTATGTACAAGACGCCTTAATCCACTTGACCATCACGACCGGACATAATGAGGTGATAGCCGAGGCTATTTGAACCACCCCACCGCCGGCACTCGGATAGTAATCTTGGGCATAGCATTTTACCAAATCACCTCATTCTTTGGGGCACACGTGAGGAACACAAATGCGAACAAGCCCACCGTGGTTCAAATAGCCTCGGCTATCACCTCATTATGTCCGGTCGTGATGGTCAAGTGGATTAAGGCGTCTTGTACATACCAGTTGCGTTGCTTCTGGGAGTATGGGTTCGAGTCACTTCTGGGGTGTGAGTTTTCAGTTGCATATTGTCCTGGGGACCATTCAGGCTTGTTCGCATTTGTGTTCCTCACGTGTGCCCCAAAGAATGAGGTGATTTGGTAAAATGCTATGCCCAAGATTACTATCCGAGTGCCGGCGGTGGGGTGGTTCAAATAGCCTCGGCTATCACCTCATTATGTCCGGTCGTGATGGTCAAGTGGATTAAGGCGTCTTGTACATACCAGTTGCGTTGCTTCTGGGAGTATGGGTTCGAGTCACTTCTGGGGTGTGAGTTTTCAGTTGCATATTGTCCTGGGGACCATTCAGGCTTGTTCGCATTTGTGTTCCTCACGTGTGCCCCAAAGAATGAGGTGATTTGGTAAAATGCTATGCCCAAGATTACTATCCGAGTGCCGGCGGTGGGGTGGTTCAAATAGCCTCGGCTATCACCTCATTATGTCCGGTCGTGATGGTCAAGTGGATTAAGGCGTCTTGTACATACCAGTTGCGTTGCTTCTGGGAGTATGGGTTCGAGTCACTTCTGGGGTGTGAGTTTTCAGTTGCATATTGTCCTGGGGACCATTCAGACTTGTTCGCATTTGTGTTCCTCACGTGTGCCCCAAAGAATGAGGTGATTTGGTAAAATGCTATGCCCAAGATTACTATCCGAGTGCCGGCGGTGGGGTGGTTCAAATAGCCTCGGCTATCACCTCATTATGTCCGGTCGTGATGGTCAAGTGGATTAAGGCGTCTTGTACATACCAGTTGCGTTGCTTCTGGGAGTATGGGTTCGAGTCACTTCTGGGGTGTGAGTTTTCAGTTGCATATTGTCCTGGGGACCATTAAGGCTTGTTCGCATTTGTGTTCCTCACGAGTGCCCCAAAGAATGAGGTGATTTGGTAAAATGCTATGCCCAAGATTACTATCCGAGTGCCGGCGGTGGGGTGGTTCAAATAGCCTCGGCTATCACCTCATTATGTCCGGTCGTGATGGTCAAGTGGATTAAGGCGTCTTGTACATACCAGTTGCGTTGCTTCTGGGAGTATGGGTTCGAGTCACTTCTGGGGTGTGAGTTTTCAGTTGCATATTGTCCTGGGGACCATTCAGGCTTGTTCGCATTTGTGTTCCTCACGTGTGCCCCAAAGAATGAGGTGATTTGGTAAAATGCTATGCCCAAGATTACTATCCGAGTGCCGGCGGTGGGGTGGTTCAAATAGCCTCGGCTATCACCTCATTATGTCCGGTCGTGATGGTCAAGTGGATTAAGGCGTCTTGTACATACCAGTTGCGTTGCTTCTGGGAGTATGGGTTGGAGTCACTTCTGGGGTGTGAGTTTTCAGTTGCATATTGTCCTGGGGACCATTCAGGCTTGTTCGCATTTGTGTTCCTCACGTGTGCCCCAAAGAATGAGGTGATTTGGTAAAATGCTATGCCCAAGATTACTATCCGAGTGCCGGCGGTGGGGTGGTTCAAATAGCCTCGGCTATCACCTCATTATGTCCGGTCGTGATGGTCAAGTGGATTAAGGCGTCTTGTACATACCAGTTGCGTTGCTTCTGGGAGTATGGGTTCGAGTCACTTCTGGGGTGTGAGTTTTCAGTTGCATATTGTCCTGGGGACCATTCAGGCTTGTTCGCATTTGTGTTCCTCACGTGTGCCCCAAAGAATGAGGTGATTTGATAAAATGCTATGCCCAAGATTACTATCCGAGTGCCGGCGGTGGGGTGGTTCAAATAGCCTCGGCTATCACCTCATTATGTCCGGTCGTGATGGTCAAGTGGATTAAGGCGTCTTGTACATACCAGTTGCGTTGCTTCTGGGAGTATGGGTTCGAGTCACTTCTGGGGTGTGAGTTTTCAGTTGCATATTGTCCTGGGGACCATTCAGGCTTGTTCGCATTTGTGTTCCTCACGTGTGCCCCAAAGAATGAGGTGATTTGGTAAAATGCTATGCCCAAGATTACTATCCGAGTGCCGGCGGTGGGGTGGTTCAAATAGCCTCGGCTATCACCTCATTATGTCCGGTCGTGATGGTCAAGTGGATTAAGGCGTCTTGTACATACCAGTTGCGTTGCTTCTGGGAGTATGGGTTCGAGTCACTTCTGGGGTATGAGTTTTCAGTTGCATATTGTCCTGGGGACCATTCAGGCTTGTTCGCATTTGTGTTCCTCACGTGTGCCCCAAAGAATGAGGTGATTTGGTAAAATGCTATGCCCAAGATTACTATCCGAGTGCCGGCGGTGGGGTGGTTCAAATAGCCTCGGCTATCACCTCATTATGTCCGGTCGTGATGGTCAAGTGGATTAAGGCGTCTTGTACATACCAGTTGCGTTGCTTCTGGGAGTATGGGTTCGAGTCACTTCTGGGGTGTGAGTTTTCAGTTATATATATATATATATATATATATATATATATATATATATATATATATATATATATATATATATATATAAAATGAATAGGAAAACCATAGATATACTGAACATCTTGTTTCAGATTCTTTACTTTAAAATGCATAACGTTTCGAATACTTCTCGTATTCATCATCAGATCTAAAAGAAAAAACATAAATCACAATCAAATAACTAGTAAACAAAGAACTCAAACTGAACACAATTGCCTATCAAAAGAGAAGAAAAGAAAAATATTAAAAAACAAAACACTTAAGCTTACTTAAAGTGACCAATACAAGTAAAACTTATCAACTATCACATAGTTAAAAGCCAAACCAAAAATTAATAAAATTACAAAAATAATTTTATAGCTTACGAAACAAACCACACTATTAAACTTACTCGAAGTGATCAACTGGAGTGAAACTTGATAGTTAACAAGCGGATGCTAAATGCTATTACAACTATTAATATAATGACTGAACATCTACAAAAAATGTATATAAAATGCAAGCAAAATGGGTGACAAATATAAAATACTAACCACAATATCATAAAAACTCAAATATCAAACAAAACTAAATACCCAAAAATGTATTATATGTCCTAAATAAATATATTATAATAATGTACAATATCAAAACTTGAAATAAGTAAAATAAGGTAAAGACATGGTAAACTAAACAAAATTATAATAAAATAAAAATGCCAATATGAACTATAAATCAAATTACAGGTCCTACTGTGCACTATACAGTGTACAATTACAGGTCCTACTGTGCACTATACAGTGTACAATTACAGGTCCTACTGTGCACTATACAGTGTACAATTGAACAGCTGAAAGGTTGCTATTTAACAGAGACCGCAGCTCCTTTATATATAAGGATTCCATTACTCTCAAATCTGACTGGCCATTCATACAAGTGTCCAGAATTATAAAATCAGATTCCAGCAGAGAATGATTAAACTCATAACAATGGTTTCTAATCTCCGAAAATGCTGGTTTAGACAACCTTACCTTGGTTACCTTGAGGTGCTTCCGGGGCTTAGCGTCCCCGCGGCCCGGTCGTCGACCAGGCCTCCTGGTTGCTGGATTGATCAACCAGGCTGTTAGACGCGGCTGCTCGCAGCCTGACGTATGAGTCACAGCCTGGTTGATCAGGTATTCTTTGGAGGTGCTTATCCAGTTCTCTCTTGAACACTGTGAGGGGTCGGCCAGTTATGCCCCTTATGTGTAGTGGAAGCGTGTTGAACAGTCTCGGGCCTCTGATGTTGATAGAGTTCTATCTCAGAGTACCTGTTGCACCTCTGCTTTTCAACGGGGGTATTCTGCACATCCTGCCATGTCTTCTGGTCTCATGTGATGTTATTTCTGTGTGCAGGTTTGGGACCAGCCCCTCAATTATTTTCCACGTCTAAATTATTATGTATCTCTCCCGCCACCGCTCAAGGGAGTACAGATTTAGGCTCTTTAGTCGGTCCCAATAGTTTAGATGTTTTATTGAGTGGATTCTAGCAGTAAAGGATCTCTGCACGCTCTCCAGGTCAGCAATTTCTCCAGCTTTGAAAGGTGCTGTCATTGTGCAGCAGTACTCCACTCTAGAGAGCACAAGCGTTTTGAAAAGTATCATCATCGGTATAGCATCTCTAGTGTGAAAAGTTCTTGTTATCCAACCTATCATTTTTCTTGCAGTTGTGACGGCTACTTTATTGTGTTCTTTAAAGGTAAGGTCTTCCGACATGAGTACACCAAGATCCTTTACATTGCCTTTTCGTTCTATGTTATGATTTGCCTGAGTTTTGTACGTGGTTTCCGTTTTTATATTTTCATTTTTTCCGTAGCGCATGAGCTGGAACTTATCCTCGTTAAACACCATATTATTTTCTGTAGCCCATAGAAAGACCTGATCAACATTTTGATTGGAGGTTTGCCGTGTCCTCTATGTTGCCAAATCTCATGAAAATCCTAGTGTCATCTGCAAAGGATGATACAGTGCTATAGGTGGCGTTCTTGTCTATGTCCGATATGAGGATGAGAAAAAGTACTGGAGCAAGCACAGTACCCTGGGGGACTGAGCTCTTCACGGTTGATGGGCTGGATTTTATTTTGTTGACTATTACACATTGGGTTCTGTTAGTCAGGAAATTGTAGATCCATCTGCCTATTTTTCCGGTAATTCCTTTTGAACGCATTTTATGTGCAATAACACCATGGTCACATTTATCAAAAGCTTTTGCGAAATCTGTGTAAATTACATCAGCGATTTGTCTGTCTTCCATAGCATCTAATGCCATATCATAGTGGTCCAGCAACTGCGACAGGCAAGAGCGCCCTGTTCTGAAACCATGTTGTCCTGGGTTATGGAGATACTGTGATTCAAAGTATTTTGTGATCTTACTTCTTACCACTCTCTCAAAAATTTTTATGATGTGCGATGTTAGTGCTATCGGTCTGTAATTTTTTGCCTCTGCCATATTTCCTCCTTTATGGAGTGGTGCTATCTCTGCTGTTTTTAGTATGTCAGGGATAACGCCAGTATCTAGGCTTTGTCTCCACAGAATGTGGAGGGCCTGCGATAGTGGTTTTTTACAGTTCTTGATGAATATGGAGTTCCAAGAATCCGGGCCTGGTGCAGAGTGCATAGGCATACTGTTTATGGCTTCTTCAAAATCTAGTGGGGATAGGGCGACGTCTGATATATGATTTGATGTTGGTATCATATCCATGAAAAATTCATTTGGGTTATCAATCTTTAGTGCGTTTAATGGCTCGCTGAAAACAGAGTCGTACTGCTTCCTCAGTAACTCGCTCATTTCTTTGTTGTCATCGGTGAAAGTTCCATCTCCCTTTCGCAGGGGCCCGATACTAGATGTGGTTTTTTATCTTGATTTTGCATAGGAGAAAAAATATTTCGGATTTCTCTCTATTTCACTGCTGGCCTTTTGCTCTCTTTGCCTCTCCTGGGTTTTGTATGATTTTGTAGCTTGAGTTCAATTGTTTCTATTTCTCTACCTAACCTTCTTCGCCGTTCTTGAGATAGGGTGCGACTCTCAAGTTGTTCCGCGATTCGTTTTCTTCGCCTATATAGGGAACGACGTTCCCGTTCCAATCTGCATCTCTTTCTCTCTCTCTCTCTCTCTCTCTCTCTCTCTCTCTCTCTCTCTCTCTCTCTCTCTCTCTCTCTCTCTCTCTCTCTCTCTCTCTCTCTCTCTCTCTCTCTCTCTCTCTCTCTCTCTCTCTCTCTCTCTCTCTCTCTCTCTCTCTCTCTCTCTCTCTCTCTCTCTCTCTCTCTCTCTCTCTCTCTCTCTCTCTCTCTCTCTCTCTCTCTCTCTCTCTCTCTCTCTCTCTCACACACAATGGTAATCCAGTTCTAAAAGATACTCCCCAGTGCTCAAGTATCCTAATCTTAAAGTTCCGAATGGAACTCCCGATATATCCAGCATTACAGCTGGAACAATTATACATATATACAGCATTAGAGCACACGGGGGGGGGGGGGGGGGGGGGGAAGGCACTCTATCTTTAAATTTAAAATAAAATTTATATTTTTATTTATTTTGAAATAAATATTTTTGTTACACAAAATAATGTATTTTTTGAAATGTGAAGATAAACTGAATAGAGTTGTAAGAAGTCTGAAAGACTTTCTTTTTGATCATACAAAATTGCTTGCAACTGGCTCTAAGCCAGCCATCTTATATTGGTTACCTA
The DNA here is from genome assembly GCF_020424385.1 of Procambarus clarkii. Lineage (NCBI taxonomy): Eukaryota > Metazoa > Arthropoda > Malacostraca > Decapoda > Cambaridae > Procambarus > Procambarus clarkii. The sequence goes on along the minus strand of NC_059611.1, from coordinate 24,704,094 downwards.
AGGTTCATAAAACAGGTATACCGATTCGTCCTATTTTATCAGCGATTGGCACTTTTAATTATAAACTGGCAAAGTTTCTGGTTCCATTATTAGAACCATTAACGCATAATGTATTTGCTGTGAGAAATTCTCAGGATTTTGTAAAGGAACTTTCCTCTTTAAATTTCGAGTTTCCAACTATAATGGCGAGTTTCGATGTTGAATCACTCTTTACTAATATTCCTTTGATGGAAACCATTGATATTTGTGTTAATCAGTTATTTGCTGACACTAATTTAGTGTCTGGATTTTGTAGTAAAATGTTCAGACGGTTGTTAGAATTAGCGGTTAAAGACGGTTATACGAAAGGAATAATCCGTAAAGGAGTAAAAAGCACTTCTCCTAACCAAAACATAAACCTGATAATATTCTACAAAACCAAGAAGACTTCCGAACTCCTTATCAAAAACAGCCCGAAGCCGACGGAGAACCCTCTACAGCAGTCAAGCGTTGTATACATGTACACTTGCCCCCACGAAGGATGTAACCTTCAATGTAAGTACATAGGTATGACGTCGACCAAGCTGACGAGGCGTTTGACATGCCATCTTCAATCCGGTGCCCCCAGGAATCACATGAGACAAGCCCATGACATTACTCTAACAAGAGAAATGTTGAACAAGAATACCTGCATAATAGACAAAACCCAAGATGCAAGACGATTACAAATTCTTGAGGCAACTCACATAAGAATAGAGCGACCAACCATGAACACCCAAATCACGGAACTATTTACTCTACCCACCATGAGAGTAAGGACAAGACAAGAACATATCGATGCCAACACAGAAGACAATGTCCAACATAATAGGCCAATTACACTGGAATAATCTTTGTGTTTAGATAGGAGATGCCTCGTATGGGCCAATAAGCCTTATGCAGCCTCTATGTTTCACCTCACATTTATCCCTTATGTATCCCCCCATGTTTTCACCTTTATTGTATTATCACCTGACCCAGTGCGGGTATAAAATCAACTAGTATTGTAAGATCTGTTCACTTGAGAATGAACCATGGAGGTTCGAAACGTTGTGCAAATTATATAAATAAGTGTAATACACTCTATAGTAAATCACTTCTTTTCTTCACCTTAAAAGTACGAAAATGAGTTTTGGAGAACTCCTATTTCAATTAAGCCCTGATGCTAAGAAAATAGTTAGAGGGATAGAAGCCCTAAACCAGAAAATAATAAATACAGAATATGCGGTCATATTCAATGAAACATATATATATATATATATATATATATATATATATATATATATATATATATATATATATATATATATATATATATATATATATGTCGTACCTAGTAGCCAGAACTCACTTCTCAGCCTACTATTCAAGGCCCGATTTGCCTAATAAGCCAAGTTTTCCTGAATTAATATATTTACTATAATTTTTTTCTTATGAAATGATAAAGCAACCCTTTTCTCTATGTATGAGGTCAATTTTTTTTTATTGGAGTTAAAATTAACATAGATATATGACCGAACCTAACCAACCCTACCTAACCAAACCTAACCTATATTTATAGGTAAGGTTAGGTTAGGTAGCCAAAAAAAGCTAGGTTAGGTTAGGTTAGGTAGGTTAGGTTGACGAAAAAACATTAATTCATGAAAACTTGGCTTATTAGGCAAATCGGGCCTTGAATAGTAGGCTGAGAAGTGCGTTCTGGCTATTAGGTACGACATATATATATATATATATATATATATATATATATATATATATATATATATATATATATATATATATATATATATATATATATATATATATATATATATATATATATATATGTCGTACCTAATAGCAAGAACGCACTTCTCGGCCTACTAAGCAAGGCCCGATTTGCCTAATAAGCCAAGTTTTCCTGAATTAATATATATTCTCCAATTTTTTCTTATGAAATGATAAAGCTAATCATTTCATTATGTATGAGGTCAATTTTTTTTATTGGAGTTAAAATTTACGTAGATATATGACAGAACCTAACCAACCCCACCTAACCTAACCTAACCTATCTTTATAGGTTAGGTTAGGTTAGGTAGCAGAAAAAGTCAGGTTAGGTTAGGTTAGGTAGGTTAGGTATTCGAAAAACAATTAATTCATGAAAACCTGGCTTATTAGGCAAATTGGGCCTTGCATAGTAGGCTGAGAAGTGCGTTCTGGCTACTAGGTACGACATATATATATATATATATATATATGTCGTACCTAGTAGCCAGAACGCATTTCTCAGCCTACTATGCAAGGCCCAATTTGCCTAATAAGCCAAGTTTTCATGAATTAATTGTTTTTCGATAACCTAACCTACCTAACCTAACCTAACCTAACTTTTTCAGCTACCTAACCTAACCTAACCTATAAAGATAGGTTAGGTTAGGTTAGGTAGGGTTGGTTAGGTTCGGGCATATATCTACGTTAATTTTAACTCCAATAAAAAAAATTGACCTCATACATAATGAAATGGGTAGCTTTATCATTTCATAAGAAAAAAATTAGAGAAAATATATTAATTCATGAAAACTTGGCTTATTAGGCAAATCGGGCCTTGCATAATAGGCAGAGAAGTGCGTTCTGGCTACTAGGTACGACATATATATATATATATATATATATATATATATATATATATATATATATATATATATATATATGTCGTACCTAGTAGCCAGAACGCACTTCTCAGCCTACTACGCAAGGCCCGATTTGCCTAATAAGCCAAGTTTTCCTGAATTAATATATTTTCTCTAATTTTTTTCTAATGAAATGATAAAGCTACCCATTTCATTATGTATGAGGTCAATTTTTTTTTATTGGAGTTAAAATTAACGTAGATATATGACCGAACCTAACCAACCCTACCTAACCTAACCTAACCTATCTTTATTGGTTAGGTTACGTTAGGTAGCCGAAAAAGTTAGGTTAGGTTAGGTTAGGTAGGTTAGGTAGTCGAAAAACAATTCGTTCATGAAAACTTGGCTTATTAGGCAAATCGGGCCTTGCATAGTAGGCTGAGAAGTGAGTTCTGGCTACTAGGTACGACATATATATATATATATATATATATATATATATATATATATATATATATATATATATATATATATATATATATATATATATATATATATATATATATATATATATATATATATATATATATATATATATATATATACATGATCGAAGCTCCCTTCGGGAATCTTATTTTTAAGATGAAGACGTGGTGGCCATGTTGTGGCCACCATGGTCTTTGCCACAACATGGCCACCACGGTCCTGGCCACAACATGACCACCACGGTCCTGGCCACAACATGGCCACCATGGTCATGGCTACCATGGTCCTGGCCACCTTGGTCCTGGCCACAACATGGCCATCACGGTCTTGGCCACAACATGGCTACCACGGTCATGGCCACAACTTGGCCACCACGGTTTTGGCTACAACATGGTTACCACGGTCCTGGCCACAACATGGCCATCACGGTCTTCGCCACAACATGGCTACCACGGTCATGGCCACCACGGTCCTGGCTACAACATGGCCACCATGGTCCTGGCCATCACGGTACTGGCCACAACATGGCTACCATGGTCATGGCCACCACGGTTCTGGCCACAACATGGCCACCAAGGTTCCGGTCACCATGGTCCTGGCCACAATATGGCCACCATGGTCCTGGCTACACCATGGCCACTATGGTCTTGGCTACAACATGGCCACCACGGTCCTGGCTACAACATGGCTACTATGGTCATGGCCACCATGATCCTGGCCACATGGCCACCATGGTCCTGGCTACAACATGGCCACCATGGTCCTGGCTACAACATGGCCACCATGGTCCTGGCTACAACATGGCCACCATGGTCCTGGCCACCACGGTACTGGCCAAAACATGGTTATTATGGTCATGGCCACCATGGTCCTGGCCACATGGCCACCATGGTCCTGGCTACAACATGGCCACCTTGGTCCTGGCCACAACATGGCCACTATGGTTCTGGCCACCACGGTCTTGGCCACAACATGGCCATCATTTTCCTGGCTACAACATGGCCACCACGATCCTGGCCACAACATGGCTACCATGGTCCTGGCCACATCATGGCCAACATGGTCCTACCAACAACATGGCCACAATGGCCCTGGCCACAACATGGCCAACATGGCCACAATGGCCCTGGCCACAATATCGCTTCCATGGTCCTGGCCACAACATGGCCACCATGGTCCTGGCCACAACATAGCTACCACGGTCCTGGCCACCATGGTCCTGGCCATAACATGGCTACCAAGGTCCTGGCCACAACATGGCCACCATGGTCCTGGCCACACCATGGCTGCCACGGTCCTGGCCACAACATGGCCACCATGGTCCTGGCTACAACATGGCCACCATGGTCCTGGCTACAACATGGCCACCATGGTCCTGGCCACAACATGGCCACTATGGTTCTGGCCACCATAGTCCTGGCCACAACATGGCCACTATGGTTCTGGCCACCATAGTCCTGGCCACAACATGGCTACCACGGTCCTGGCCACAACATGGCCATCATTTTCCTGGCCACAACATGGTCATCACGGTCCTGGCCACAACATGGCCACCATGGTCCTAGCCACAACATGGCCACTATGGCTCTGGCCACAACATGGCTTCCATGGTCCTGGCCACAACATGGCCACCATGGTCCTGGCCACAACATGGCTACCACGGTCCTGGCCACAACATGGCCACCATGTTCCTGGCCACAACATGGCCACCATGGTCCTAGCTACAACATGGCCACCATGTTCCTGGCCACCACGGTACTGGCCACAACATGGCTACTATGGTCATGGCCACCATGGTCCTGGCCACATGGCCACCATGGTCCTGGCTACAACATGGCCACCATGGTCCTGGCCACAACATGGCCACTATGGTTCTGGCCACCACGGTCCTGGCTACAACATGGCCACCATGGTCCTGACCACACCATGGTCCTGGCTACAACAAGGCTACCACGGTCTTGGCCTCAACATGGCCCCCACGGCCCTGGCCGCAACATGGCCACCACGGCCCTGGCCACAATGGTTCTGGCTACAACATGGCCACCATGGTCCTGGCCACAACATGGCTACCATGATCCTGACTGCAACATGGCCACCATGGTCATAGCCACTATGGCCCTGGCCACAACATGACCACCACGGTCCTGGCCACAACATGACCACCAGGGCCTCACCACAACATGACCACCACGGGCCTCACCACAACGGCCCTGGCCACAACATGGCCACCACTGTCCTGGCCACAACAGCCCTGGCCATAACATGGCCACAATGGCCCTGGCCACAACATGGCCACTACAGTCCTGGCCACAACATGACCACCATAGTACTGGCCACAACATGACCCACCTCCTGGCCACAACATGACCCACCTCCTGGCCACAACATGACCCACCTCCTGGCCACAACGGTTCTGGCCACAATGCATGCTTGAATACAAGTGAATAAAGACCCATTCAATAGATGTGTTGGATGAGCGAGCAGTTTGTGCTCGAGTCAGCAGCGGTACAATAGCTTCTCTGAGCTGCTCAGGAGAGACCTACCCGCCAAATTTAAGCATATTAACTAGCGAAGGAAAAGGAACCAACAGGGATTACCTTAGCAAGGGCGACTGAAAGGGGAAGAGCTAAGTGCATAACCTCGTGTCTTCACCAGCACGGCACGAGGGGTGTTTTGGAGGGTCTGGCACGCCGTCCCATACCACCTACGTTAAGCTTTAAAGCGGCCACTACCCCATGGAGGGTGACAAGCCGACTGACGGTGTGCTGACGTCTCGCTGACACTAAACATGTAGTGCTGTCAGCAGACACCAAAGATGTGCTACTGTTTGGCTGTCACTAAATGTGTTCAGCTGTTTTGCTGACAACTCAGATGTTCTGTTGTCAGTAGTGTAATAGTCGACTACGACCGTCCATTTTGGTTTTCTCGACGCACGGTCTTAGTCGTAGTCCATAAACATTGCTCAATCCCTTGACAGTTCCGTGTTGTAGTGGGTAAATATTCATCAGTCCACCTGCAAAGATTGCTAAAAATATCTTCTGCTGTCTTGCCAAAGATTCTTTATATTTACAAAATATTTTTGGTGAATAGTCAAATATTGCTTATTGAGCATAGGTATAAAGGAAAGAACTGTAATGCCTGTTTATTTCCGCCCAAACTCATCTATACATGTCCTTCCTGTGTTTTAAACAATTAAGTGATCCTTATGTTGTCATCCATAGAACATAAGGATTAAGGAAACTGCATAAGGCCTACTGACTCATACATTGTCATTGTCATTCATTATATATATATATATATATATATATATATATATATATATATATATATATATATATATATATATATATATATATATATATATATATATATATATATATATATATATATATATATATATATATATTATAGAGATTTTTTTTTTTTTTTGTCAGACCACGGAGAAAAATTAAAACAGGAAGTACCTTAAGTACTTTCTATTAGCTGGAAGAAGGGGGACCCATAGCCTCGGAGGAATATACACACATAACGCATTAGAGGGAATGTTTAGATCCCCTCCAATACAGTTTCTGTGTGCTTTTCTCCTACCACCCCCTTCCTTAAATATTTTTCGTGCATATATATATATATATATATATATATATATATATATATATATATATATATATATATATATATATATATATATATATATATATATATATATATATATATATATATATATATATATATATATGTCGTACCTAGTAGCCAGAACGCACTTCTCAGCCTACTATGCAAGGCCCGATTTGCCTAATAAGCCAAGTTTTACTGAATTAATATATTTTCTCTAATTTTTTTCTTATGAAATGATAAAGCTACCCATTTCATTATGTATGAGGTCAATTTTTTTATTGGAGTTAAAATTAACGTAGATATATGACCGAACCTAACCAACCCTACCTAACCTAACCTAACCTATCTTTATAGGTTAGGTTAGGTTAGGTAGCCGAAAAAGTTAGGTTAGGTTAGGTAGGTTAGGTAGTCGAAAAACAATTAATTCATGAAAACTTGGCTTATTAGGCAAATCGGGCCTTGCATAGTAGGCTGAGAAGTGCGTTCTGGCTACTAGGTACGACATATATATATATATATATATATATATATATATATATATATATATATATATATATATATATATATATATACATATATATATATATATTATATTATATATATATTAGATATAGGGTACCACCTCTGGTGCAAGTGTAGGGACCCATAGCCTCGGAGAAGAAAATAAAGAGTACTCAGAGAAGACCTTGTGGATCCTCACTGAACACTTTGATATTTTCTTCTCCTACCACCCCTATTCTTTTGTTAAGTGTGTATATTTATCTAACTTTATTTGAAAATGTCATTACACAAAAAAAGTTACAATATTGATTACATGCAGGGTACAAGGCTGCTTGTCACAAGTTGAAAAGCTCCTCCAGCTCCTCAGATGGCGGGCAGGAACCGTGGATGCAGTGAGCATTTCCTCTCTGGATGGCCACACTAAGGCGCTGAAAAAGAAAACTGGCAGCTCTAGGGTCTCTAGTTGTTTCGATTAGCTTAGAAAAGGTAGCAGCACTTTTACCCCAGGCACCAAGTGTCTCTGAGGCGATGGGGACAAAATTGTAGTGGTGCTCAAGGTCTCTGTAAACGTGACTTGGCCGCTTCCCGGTGATTGGCAGCTCCTCCTGCTTATGTAGCACTGAAGTCAACATAGGCCTTGCTATAGTTAGGCAAGTGTAGTCCCACACCAACTGTCTACCATTCTTCCAGGGGCGTGATTCCGTCTGGCTACCTAGGCTACGACATATATATATATATATATATATATATATATATATATATATATATATGTCGTACCTAGTAGCCAGAACTCACTTCTCAGCCTACTATGCAAGGCCCGATTTGCCTAATAAGCCAAGTTTTCCTGAATTAATATATTTTCTATAATTTTTTTCTTATGAATGATAAAGCAACACTTTTCATCTATGTATGAGGTCAATTTTTTTTTATTGGAGTTAAAATTAACGTAGATATATGACCGAACCTAACCAACCCTACCTAACCTAACCTAACCTATATTTATAGGTTAGGTTAGGTTAGGTAGCCAAAAAAAGCTAGGTTAGGTTAGGTTAGGTAGGTTAGGTTGACGAAAAAACATTAATTCATGAAAACTTGGCTTATTAGGCAAATCGGGCCTTGAATAGTAGGCTGAGAAGTGCGTTCTGGCTATTAGGTACGACATATATATATATATATA